>VUJU01002366.1:7424-38237 GCA_009835225.1 Aphis craccivora
AAAATATGTGATTGAGGCCATTTCTATTTCATAAAATAATATAAGAAATATTATATGCACATTGAACATATTGTTTTATAAAAATAGATATACATGGCCCTAAAAACTCTAAGTTTATAGTATTGGCAATACTAATGTGTATGAACTAAACAAGAGGATTTCTAATATGTGTAAAGTTATTGTTTTAAATCATCATTCAAAAAATAATAAAATGGCTGTAAGTATAAAACATTATTTTATTTTAGTAAACGTGTGAGTAAATTATTTAATTTTATATTATTTATATTATTATTTTATTATTTCAATGTCCAAAAAAGATTAAAAACTATCACATAGGCAAAATATATCTTAGAATGATAACACTAATATTATAATCGATATTACACTAAAACAAACATACCGTGGAAAGTATTCGTAAGTATACCTTCCGCGCGTACTTAGTTATTACACAACTGTACCTGTCTCCAAATTATGGATAGAATAATGGCCATTATTATATCATATTATCATTTAATAATTAAATGTAAATATCAAACAAGCAGTCACAAAAAATAGCCATCCTTATGATGTATATATTGTTTTAAAATATCGTTTAAAATAATTTGTACTAGCCAACGATTTCGCAAAGCAACTATACAGAACACCCTACCTGGAGGAAGAGGTAAAGGCTGACAGTGGAGTACCTACAACAGTTAAAAACTCTAAGTTCACAGCTTTGCCAGTAAGATTTTGTATGAATTAATCAAAATGTGCTGGACAAACTTGTAAATTTATTGTTTTAAATCATCATTCAAAACAAATAGACGCCTGTGTATGCTGGAAGAAAATATGTGATCGAGGCCATTTCTATTTCATAAAATGATATTATGAAATATTATATATACACATTGAACATGTTGTTTTATAAAAATAGATATACATGGCCCTGACTAATGCTTTACTCCGATTCAAAACGCCGAAAAGAGTTGTAAAACATTGTATTTGTCAATATAAACTCACGTAAGTCATATTGTGTTACACTGCAATTTGTGTATCATGGATTATATTTTTACTATTTTAAATTATAAAACTTAATTATAGCTTAAATTTTTTATAGGTTCGTTTAATTATTATACCTACATGGCTACATTGAAATCAAGTATTGAGTCTAAAAGATCTTATCGCACTTAAAAAAGTGATTCGACCATTTATAAAACCGTAACAACCGTATATATTCTTTTACAGCTGAATCAGTTAACGGAATATTTTAAAACCGATTTTAAAAAGCCGCGACACTCGAAGAAGTAGTTAGAAGGGTAATCATATCGAACTAATCTCCAACATATACCGAAGAATAAACAGAATTTTATAAACCAGATAAAATTACTCACAACTGAAGAACTATCAAACAATTGGATGGAGAAACTAAATCATTCATTAAAATCATAAATGTACCTATATGTTTTAATTATTTAAACTGTAAGTACTAACTACAGGGCCTAAAATTTAAGTATTTTGCTATTGCACACTTATAATTCCATACTCCAAAATATTTTTAAATAATAAACATAGACTTAGTAAATACACATGCCACATATAACTTTGTATCATGATTATTTTTGGTGTTTATTAATAATTAGTTATAATAAATACAAACTAAGACACTCTTCTATAAAAGTCCTAGATAGTTGATACCTATATGACTACAAATTTTAAAATTAAAAATAAAATAACTTCGGTTAAAGTACAATAAGTAATGCACACTTTTAAATTTGCTACTGCACGTTTAATATTAGCTACTGCACACAATTTTAGGCCCTGACTAACTATTTGTATCCATACTAGACAATTGAAGAAGATTACGATTCTCGCCATTTAAGTTAACCAAAAAAAAATGCAAGTTATTTACCTATTTTTTTTATTAAATGCAATAAAACCAGCAAATAGACGAGAAACATTTTAAATGCTTGACAAACAGCTTGTATTTTGGTGTTTCGTCGGTGTGAAAAGACGATTCAAATTGCTGCATCCACAATTATTTACAGTGCCGTAACTAGAGGTTGGCGACATGGGCGCTTGCCAAGGGCGCAGTAATGTAAGGGGCGCGTTTGAGTTAAATATAATTTTTTTTTTTTTTTGTAACTTTGTTTTAAGACTCGATTATTTAAAAATATACCATGGCAGTATTTTGATTAATACGGTAAAAATGTAATATAATTATTATATTTATAAAAAAATTATAGATACCTACCATGAAATAAAATAAAATTAAGCGCCAAAATAAAATTTGCCAAGGGCGCCACGGAGGGTAGTTACGGCACTGATTATTTACAAATTATTCAGTCTTTTGAAATTTCGTTTTTTTATCGACAAAATTTTTTTAGTTAAGTCAAAATACTTGAAAACTTAATACAAAGTTCCTCACGAGTTAGTCTTATAATGATTCAAAAATACATAGCGAAACGTGGGATAGCAGTATAGGTACCTATTTTAGGTACCCATAAAACCTATTTACCGCGTATCTATCAAGTACCATAACACTGTAATATAATGCGACTATCGATCTATATGATCTATATAGTTAAATATACAAATAAAATTTAGACCATATTAAAATATATAATTATCATTATAGTTTTAAATAAGTTGTCTAATTACCTATTAACTCTGTCCGTCTAACCATTTTTTATTATTTTTTTATTTTATACGTTTCTCGTGACTTTTCAATCGGTGGTCGGGGAGGACTCTTAAATTATCGACAGACGACGGATGCTGTCGTCCAATGGAATAAAGCCAATGGTGGTTGTGTCTGGTCACATTTTCCGATTGCCGGCGCGTTCACACTTCACAGTTCACACCACATAAAAACCATTGAAATGTTGAACTCTGAAGATATTATTTACGCGCTCAGTGACGCAGTTGGTGGCTTGGTCTTATCACAGTGCGCAAATCGTGTTATCATTGTATTGCTGTTTTTGAATAACCTTACGTTTCCGTTAAAATAATAATGGCTTTATCATTATCAATTATCGTTTATCAGGAAAGCTTCCTAAAAAAAAAAAAAACCAACGACTAACGAGTTCGACCGACTAAAACGCTATTGTAGGCCGATTATATAGTATTGCGGTTTGCCGGGAGGCCCAGGAATGGGTAGATTATTTTGCGTTCTTAGAATGTTTTTATTGCTCTTCACGTCGTCGTTCTCTGATAATGACGATTATTTCGAGTCCACCGAACGTACGCGTCAATTAAAACGACCAATAATAATTACACCGACGTCCAATTACGCGTCGACTAAAATACTACAACAGTGCTATGGAATAATAATATCCCCTTTATCTAATAATAATAACACATTATTATTGAATTATTATGTATTTGTGATAAAAATCTAACCGCAGCTGATTTCTCAATAAATTTTTACTACACGAAATTCTTGATAATAAATAATAATATTTGTTGCTCGAGTGTTAAGTAGTGCTGTTTTATGTCCTTAGTCCCCAACCAACCTAGTACCTACCGAGAGGATGTTGCGAAACGATGGCGAAAACTCAAAATACTAAGTTGAACTTCCGCCATTGAACAGTCCACTAAATCGGATACCCCGCTTCGAATGACACAACATCCTGACAGGTGTCGGCTGGACGACAAAAAGACAAGTAAGGTCGCTTCATTAAACGCTAAGATCTACCACAGTTATTAGCATAATAATATATCGCATATATTATCTTTAGATTTATTAATGATTAACGTCTATAGTATGGATGATGAAACAGAACTTGGAAAGTCGCTGGCTTCAAACCAAGATTGTTCACCAAATAGCTCAACTAGCTTATCCAAATCTGATGTGATGTCTGGGAATCAAATGATTGATAATTGGTGTAAGTTTTATTAGTAGATTTCTTGACAAAAAATTATCTATCTAGTACCGCTCATAGCAGTCAATATCTCCTAAATTTAATTTCTTTAAACTAATGAAATATTTTTTTATAATTTTGAGAAATCCAACTGATTATGTGTATATTTTTTCAGTGGGTTTAAGCGTACACTGCACAACCTCTATTGAAGATTTTTGTGATGGAGATTTGGAACAACCAGACACGGATCCATCACCATCAACTTCTGGACTGTCATACGATTTAACAGCATTTCCAAAAACCACATCAGCGATGTCTATGTTTTATCCACACTTAAATGGTTATGACATTCATCCATTGCTTTTGAATCAAAAACGACGGAATCAAATGGAATCATCATTCATAGATCCATTAAATTTACCACCACATCCTCTTATGCCAGACGTTCCACGTCAAATGATTCATAAAAATAAGGCTAGTATTTATAGTATTTATCGTTAATTTTTTAAAAATATAAATAAACAAAACATTGAATTATTATAAATTATAAGTTATCTGCCTATATAGTTTTTAAATAAGATAATCGTCTTGATATTTATTTTATTATAAAATATATTTCTAATGGTCTATTTATAGTATTCATACATTTTCTAACTAAACTTTACGAATAACTTTCACATCGTCTATACCAAAATTATTCCAATTTGGTGATGGTTGGCGCAAGATCAGTTTTATTTTATACAAATCTGTCCAATCTATTGCACTTTCAGATGATTTAATGCATACATAGTCTTGTGATTGAAAATCCGTATGAGTGTTATCCATTATTTTCTAAAATTTGTAAAAATTAAATTTTTTTTATTCTTTACTGAACTTATATGTTTGCAAAAAAAAAAAATATATGTACAACCTTTTGTCTTATAGCTATATACCATTTTTTTAATCTTTTCGGATCAGTATTTGATATTTTCATAACCAAAATTGAAATTATGTATGTATAGTAATTTTTAAAGTTTATTTCACCAACGTCTTGTGAGGTAGAACCAAAATCTAATATCATCGCAGTACATTTAGGGTTGTAACCTGGATTTTTCTGGTCATTAATATTTAAATAGATTGGTATTACAGTAGCTCCAAATTCAATAGAATTAGGACTATTCTCTACAGGCAAACTCCGTATACACAAATGAGAATTAAGTTCATAAATATAACTTTCCATGTTTTTAAATGTTTGATTCTATAACCACTAGACTGTTGTTTATATTATTGCATAGCAATAAATATTAAATAATATTTTTTTATAAATAATTTGTACCAGCATAAAATAGACATTGATTAAATATATATATAATGAAATAGATTAACTAACTCTTTTATATTTAATAGGTACGTCCAAAAGTATCTCAAAGGAGATCCGATTTTACAAATATCCAGTCATCAAATTTTGAACAACCTTTAATTGTCGATACAGAAAAATATCATCGTAAGTCATTTTATTGTGTGGCATGTAGTAAAACGTTTAAATTCCAAACATCGTTGTTGCGGCATAATAACAAGGTTCACATTAGTAAGTATCAGTGTCAATCATGTCATCGTGTGTTTTCAAGGCAGGCATATCTTGATGTGCACACATCTAAACAGGGAAGTTCGTGTTACCTGGGTAATGGGTATGCCATTGCAAAGTCAAAAAAATAATTATTTTCTTTAAGGAAGATAAAGTTGTTTAACCAAAAATAATATAATACTTTTAGGATAGAATAAGTTAAAATCTTCACTTGTGAAGTGTGCCTCAGAAACAAATAAAAATTTGTTATGAGTTCACTGTTTATTGTTTGCTATATTTATTGTTTATAAATTATACGTATTTAAAAATTAAATAATCAAGAAACATTTATTCTAGTCAGAGAACAGCCCGTTCTAGTCTATTCAGTAGTTCATTCATATTGGCATTACAATTTATTATTGTTTATCATAACTCAGAAAATAGTTATATATCAAGAAAAAGAATCTTAAGTTTTAATATTTATTACATAAAACATAATGTATGCTTCAGTCATTTTACATATTTATGCATAAATATCAATTGATAAAATAAATTTATAATTCAAATTATTAAATCAAATAATTTCAAATTATGCTCTGTAAGGAATGTTTCAAAATATGTTGTGTATTGCAATATTTGTAAGATTCTTGTTATACTTTAGGAAAGTTTAGACTGATATTTTTGAATTTATAAAACAAAAATTTTCCATATGTGTAGTGTGCTCATATATTTATTTATTGTTATACACTACATACTTGTCTATTTTACTTGTATATGTATAAAAATTGGTAATGAACCATAATTGATAAAACATTCATTCCTCCATACCAAAATAAGCAATTATTAATACCAAAAAACATTTATAAACGAGCTTATTATAATTTCCTAAAAAAGTTAATATTTTTACACTGTCAAAACAAAAAAAAAAACTTATTTTTCTACTTTTTAATTATTTTTATTATTACCTATTGTTAATTAATCATTAAGTGTTAAATACTTATCATAACCTGTGATTTAAAAAGTGATGTTTTTTATTCAAAACTGTTAAAAAATTGTCATTTATATAACTCATCAATAGTTATTATTAAATACTAAGAAAAGACATAATCAATTATATTTTTATATACATATTATAAAATAATAATTATAATTTACTACCCAAAATAAATTTTTTATGTATCCTAAAATGTGAACCATTCAATTATGTTTAAAATTATTTTATAGTTTATTTAGAAATAAATAAAAATAAAATATTTGATTGTTTTTATATTGTTAATGATTTGGGAAAATTTTAAAATTGATAATTTTTCATAAGTTACTTTAAACGTAATATTAAATTATATGATGGTATATAACTATTATTGTTTTATTATTATTATGTTATTAAATATTAAAATATTCAAAATTATGTAATTCTGTATTTTTTGTTGTTACCTACTGAATTCTATAACATGCTAAAATTTGATTGATTTATATTATTTTATTTTCATCTATTACCCATTTCATATTAGTTTGAAGTTTGTTTATTTTTTCTATGTATAAGTATGTTATACTGTATGTGTATGCTATACTTCTAATTAAATTATTTATGATTATTGTAATTAAATTGAACAATACTAGTCAACTGTTCAATATTTTGGAAATTATTATTTCTTTGCTAATAGTTTCATTTTTAAAGTGCCTTTTTATTTTTAAAAAATGTATTGTAGAGTCAATGTCATGATTATTATTCTATAATTTGTAACTTGAAATAGATAACACACTAAAAATTCCAGAGCAGAGGTTCCTAAATTCTCATGGTACATTTAAAAAAATATTTCAATAACTTAAAATGTTTCAAAACATAATTCTACCCACCAACAATATAATCACAATCCATTATTTGGGAACCTCTGTACTGTATTATTAGTATGATATACCATACAATTAACATAATACATACATAATAGATTCAACTTGGGAATCAAAATTTGATAGCAACGAATAATTTTATGATCTTGTTTATAATATTATGCTAACTACCAATATGGATAAATTATCAATTAATTTCAATAGTCATTGATATTAATCCAATTGCAATGTAATGTCTATGACTAAGTGTATGATAATTTAGAAAGTAATTTTCCTCAACACTATAATTTCTAACTATTCTTAAATTGAAAATTATGGGTTTAAACTATAATGTATTAAAAAAGTTTTTCAAAAATAACACGAATATTGAATGAAATATTTTTTTTTAGATTTAAGAATTACATAGATTTTTAGATACACAATTTTAAGACTTCTAAAAGTATTCAATACTATACAATTTTCAGTTTTGAAACAATGGTTTTATAATAATAATATGAAATTATTTAACAAGTATACAATTTTAAGAATTATGATGATAGGTTGTCAAATGTGAATAGGTATGAATAGTCAATATAAAAAATAAAAATATAATTTTCAATATTAACTCATTTCAATTGTATTTTTGGATAGAAATATCATATCTTATCAGTTATAATAATTACCTATTGGTAAATAATTTTGGTATACATTTTACTTAATACAATGGAATATATTATTAATAATATATTAACAAATTTTTAAGCAAGATAGTTAACAGATGTTCAATTATAATATAGTTAATTATGGTGATAGAAAACATGATGACACTTACTAATTCTTAGTAATAAAAATTCTTAAAAAATAATACGGTATTTAATAAGCTGGTTGTATTTTCATTTTTTTAAGAACACCAAAATAACCAAGTATGTTTGCTAATAAACAAAATAAAAGCAATGTCATTATGTCAAAATATAAATCACTGCTTATAAAACCGTATTTATTTAAAACTGCTTTTCCGTTGTCCAAACAATTAGCAATATCAGTACATGCTATAAAAATTAAAAATAATTATAATATTAAGATAGTCTGTGTTTAGTTCTCAATAGTGGCATATTTACAAGATAAGTGGTCAATTCCTACAACCCCTCCCCCCTTTTGAATATTATAATAGTTTATGTACGTCTAAAACTCAACAGTTACAATAAAATAAAAAAAATCAACATTAATGTTGAATAAAATTCTATGCCTCTAAAATACACCACCAGGTCACAGATAAATTATTAAATAAATGCTTACGTAATGATGTGATTCTCTCCCAAAACAGAGTAGATACAGTTTCACAACCAAGAAAAAATAATGAGAGATATCTTAGTGAGTACAACACTTTTGGTAATGACCTGATAACATAACAAAAATTCATAAACACTTACATTAATGAATAAACTATATTTTATTACAGCTTACCTGAATGATAGATAAGCACCACTGAGAGGTAATGCTAAGTACTCATAGACTGTTGAAAATACAATAGCTTCCTCTACGCGGCTAAAGTACGCTGACAAAAGGCTTCCTGAAATAATAATATTATAATTTTGTAGCATAATTTATTGTTCATTAACCACTTATTTTCTTAATACTACATAATTAAATTATAAATGTAATTAAATTACCATATGAAACAGATGCAAATGTGAGTATCAGAAATACTAATAATTGCATAAAAACCCATTCAACACCAACAATCCAAAACACAACAATGCAAAAGATTATTGTCTTTATAAATACCCACATATACTATAACATAAAAACAATTTTATCACAGTTTAAAGCTTGATATAATTTATTCATGTCACATACTAATATTATAATTTCAGACACGTAGTATGCACTCAGCGAATAAACTTTATTGCTGACTTCTCGATGGACAACTGAAAATTTGATTTGATGTGTGGCGATAGCTGAATAACTAAACTGGAACACTATATTAATGACTAAACATAACCAAAATCCTTGCCAATTTTGAACTGCTTTTGTATCGAATTGTAAATTTGCATAAGGACTAGCAGTAATAACACCTAAAAACTATAATAGTAATACAAATTGTTTTATTCATAAAAATTAAATAGGTAGTATACTGTATTACTGTTAAATGTTAATATTTAAATTTTACCATTAATGTTCCAAATTCTAATATCTTTTCCTTGTAATTTCTTATGAAACACATGATTGATCTATACAGCAAAAGCAATACTTGAGTTATCCAGCTAATTTTTTCTCTAAGATCCAAAACAAAAATCTCAAAAACTTTCATTAAGAATTTAAAACAGAGACTTACGCTTGTAAATGATGTCCATATTCTGACTGAACCTAAAGTTATAATTTTTGTTATTGAATTTATGTGTATTACTAAGGCTTGGAAGTTGATGAGATAAAAAAAAACAATGATAAAACAATATGTTAGACCTAAAACACAGTCCTTAAAAAAAAAAAAAAAAAAAAATGATCTAATGACCTAAGAATTAAAAAAAAAATACAATGAAAAATTTGTATCAGAGTACCTACATGAGTATAAAACTTATTAACTTAGATTTTAGGTCCTTATAGTTTTAAGTTTAAAATTAAAATGGGAAAAATATTTTTATATAATATAGTTTTGCAATATATTACATTTAAGCAGTAATTTAGAAATTCATGATTTTGCTATCAATTAGTGGAAAATATTTTAAAATAGGTAACTTGGAAAAAAAAATTTTAAAAAATGCCTAAATGTTTTTTTATATCAAAATAATAATTAGTTATTTAAATGTACGTTTTATTGAAACAGATTTTTAGCTAAGAAAACGGTATAACTTATGTTCTAGAAAATGAATTATAAAGTGATCAACTTCCAAGATCTGTATTAAAAATAATAATTTCAACATACATCCTTATTGAATGAATTAAACTTAATGTCCATTTGTGCTACATTTGAAGAAAGTTCACACATGTCATTAATATTATTTCTATCCAACACTCCATCTGAATTCAAAATTGATACAATAAAATCAGCTTTGTTATATGTGGCAGGACAAATGTAACCATACCTAATAATAATTCAAACTAATTATTTCATGTAAAATATTATGTAAAAATATTATTTTAAGATTATACTTTTGAAAAAAATTATTGACTAATGATACTGATCCTTGATAAGCTAACCGACCATTAGTTAAAAGTATGACTTCCTGAAACTGATCAAACAAACCAGATGCAGGCTGATGTATGGTGCATATGACAATTTTTCCACTTTGTGCTACTGTTCTTAATGTGTTTACTATATGTGCAGCAGAATAACTATCTAATCCAGTAGTTATTTCATCACAAAATAGAATTGGTGGATCATTTATAAGTTGTACAGCCAAAGCTACTTTTTTTCGTTCCCCACCAGACAGAACACACAACCGTGATTTAAGAATTTTATTCAAACCTAAATGGGCTGAAAGATAATCTATGCGGTCCTTGATTACTTTGTCAGTTGTAGCCCGATCCATTTTTAATCTAGCCTGAAAAAATATATTATTTCTATAATGTATTCTATCGCATTAAGTATGATAAATTGATAAATAATGAGAAAATATTCACCATTATCTTAAGTTGTTCTAAAACAGTTAATTGGACAAAACTTATATCTTCCTGAGCAACAAATCCAGATATTTTTATCATAACATCTTCGGATACTGGTCGTCCATTTAATAAAAGTTCTCCACTAAAATTTCCTTTAATAACAATAAATATTTAGAATTTGTTTGACTTAATATTCAAGCTACTAGTGATAGTAATTGATTTTCAACATGTTAATTAAAAATATATTTACAATTAAAACCATAAAATAGTCTTCAAATTCTTATGAAAGTATTTAATACATAAATATTTCACATTCAGTATAACTAATTATAAATTATGACTTTTGAAATGTTGTAGTTAGGAAATTCACTATCAAAATAATTATTATATTTTTTAAATTAATAGAATATAGATTTTCAATACTATTTATTATTTAATATTATGGTACATTATTCCAATTAATATTCTTAGAAAATATTATAGCTAAAACTGATATTAACATTTTAAGTAAATTGTATATCAAATTTTTAAGTTATAAATTATAACATAAAAAGTATAATCTAAATTTCATAAATAAGATTAATTTAATAACATAATAGTAATTTAAAGTATAGAATACAAATAGTACATGATTAAAGGAAAAAGTATATTATGGTAGATATTAGTCAATATGGACCGAAGACCTTTTTTTTATCTTGCTTTAAGCTTTAACATTTCTAAATCATGTTCTGGATTGGGGGTTTATACAGGTAACAATTGATACTTTTTATAAATAATATCTATTTTTGTTGTACATCAATTATTAGTTTACTTTTTCTTTTGTATAGACAAACCTTTTGTTCGATGACTTATTGTAGCCATTAGTGTAGTCTTTCCTGAACCACTAGATTAAAAAAAATACAATAAAAACCAATGTTTATACATAATTTAGTGTTTAAAATTGTATTTAAGAATTACTGACCTTGGTCCCATAATTCCCAAAAGAGTGCCACATTCAACATTACCACTAACTGAAAATATCATATAAATATTTAAATATTTTATTAATCATCAATATTATCACTTATTAATACTAAAATATATTGCATATTATTATATTAAGTAATAATAATAAAATATGCCTGCAAACATACCCTGTAATGAATGTTTGTCCGGGCCATTTAAAAACTTAAAAATACAATTTACCATCTATATAACAATTTTTGGAATAATATTTGTTTTTTAATTATACTAATTCCAATCCAATATTCACTGTTAAGACAGGATACCATAGTAAATAGTAAAGAAAAAAAACAAGTATATTTTAATTTATATTAAATATATTTTTTTTAAGTTAAAGTTTTATTTAGCAGGCTTTGAGCTCAGCGTAATCAATGGTTAAATAATTAACTATCATTAATCAATGACTGTGTATATATATTTTATAAAATGTTATTTTACAATAGTATTTAATATAAAATAAGTATTCCTGCTAAAATTTTAAAAATTAAAAATAAATTTCAACAGATCCACGGGCCCTTAAAATATCTGGGCCCCTGTACTCAAGGTCCACCAAACTCCCCCCCATACATGCGGGGGCCCTGCCTGCAAATAATTAAGTATCTACATCTTTAGTACTTAAGGATTACATAGATGAGTAGAAAATTGAGCCATAACTCATTTGATAATCATTTTTTAATTATTTGAATAAATGTATTGCTGTTATTTAATTTAAATTAACTATTTACTGTATGTTATGGTATAAAATTATGAATCAGAGAGCTTTGTTTTTAGTACATTAATAGAAACATTTTTTCCGTTAATAATCAGGAGACAGTTATAAATCATTAATTAGGAAATTGAACATTTTAAATTGTCCACATATAATAGGGAAAGGTAACACAACCATCTATAAAAATACATTTTAACTCAAGAGTTATTCAAGTTGGAAAAATAATAGATTTTGAAATAATAAGAACCTTTTTGTAGTTTTGGTATCGAAGAAATAAAAATAGATAATGTTACAGAATCTAAAATCTCTTATTTTTAATGTGAAAATTTGGTTGTTGAACTCGGATTACAGCTGTCCTATATTGTCATAGGCCAGCTGTCAGCTATGTCCTAGCTCACGTTAAACCATTTTTACTATGTTGTGCATTTGGAAGATAGAGACAATACATATGGGTGAAACATTCTCCTATATCACAATATAATAGATATACAAGACTAAACATTTTTCTACTTTCTTTTTGTTGGTAATTTTTATTGAAAGATTTTTTTCTTAAACAACAGACAAAAAGGTCAGAACTTTCATTAGTACTCAGAATTCAGATGCATAAGATAAAAATGTTTTTAATAAACTTTAAATTAAACAATTATAGTATGAAAGTATGGAAGTACAATTTTTTTTTTTTCAAAATAAAAATAAAGTTACGTTTGGTTAAGAATTCAAAAAAATATTGTTGAATGTAATCTTTTGCTATTATATCTTACCATTGTTCAAAATTTGTTTAGTTACAACCTCACTACTACCAATCAGTTTAGGAATCTTCTTAACAACTGTTACACTTAATTGTTTCCATGATAGTACCAAATCCCCTTTGAAAGAAGAATAATCATCCACTTCTTCACCAGTATTGTTCCATGCCTTCCACATTTCATTATATCTCAAATCCAACACTCTTTCCTGTATACAAAATTATCACATAAATGTATTGAAGTGATTAAATTAAAATGTACAATTTAAAATTAGCTACTCACAGTCGCCATGGTGAAGCAAACAGCGCTTACAAATAACTGTAATATACTACTAATACATTATGTATGTAACTTATTTGTATATCGCTAAATCTTATCAACCTGATGACCTCAGATTTCAATAGTGATCTTTGGGCTCATGGATGTATACATTTCAAATTTTAAGCTCTTTCCATTTGTACATAAGTGCTATAATAGTATTATATTTTAATGTGTTGAATCGACTTTATTTTTTGAAACTATATTTACATAAGTAGATTTTACTTGTTAAACTTCAAAGACATGATCATATTCCAAAATTACTGTAATTCCCAACATAAGCACACACTCTACATCATTAACAAATGCAATTGTACATCAAGAAATTAGTAAACTAAAGAATAACCTTTCACCTACAAAGATAACTCAATATTTTGTACTAGTAATAAATTATAATTAGTTATTTTATTATCACAGGTTTATATAGACATTAAATATTATATTATATTATATTAATAAAAATAATTATACAAAACTTGCAATACAAATAACTATAATGAAAACCTACGATCATATTTATACAACATAAAATATGTAGTTATATAATCATGGGTACTCATTTTCATGATTACCTTGTCTTGTGAAATATCACAATTCTGTTGGCTGTTATCCAAGACTATTTTATTTTATTTTTAACAAATATAGTTAGTTCTTTATATATATAGTGCTTTATTATGTAAATGATTTAATCATTAATCAGTAATTAAAATACCCTAGTTTACCTATTTACAATATTAACAAATGTACAACAAATCAATAAATTATATAAAAAATAGATACTGGGTGTCTAGAACAAATAGAAAATGTTTTGAATATGCATATAAACAATGTAAACGTAATGTTTTTATACATTCTAGACTCTTGTATAATAGATAAAATTATGATTACGATAATACACAAATAAATTATTAAATATTATTCCTTTAATAATTTATTTGTACTACGTTGTTTTGTTTGAAACCATATTTGCAGGTGATAGTTTTGAAGTCTGTTCTGAATCTCCAATTGATATAACCACAGAGTCTCTTCTTTCAGATTCAATATTATCCATTCTTGGTGCATCTTTATTAGTATCGACTAATCGGCTATTAAGAGCCTTTAAGGCTAACAATCTATGAAAACACAAACAAATTATAAAAAGGTAAGTTAAAATTATACGGTATACTGTGACAAAAATTTGAATAGTAAAATTATTTATAAATCATATTGTATTTGATACATCATTATCAGAATTTTGAGAACTTGGTGCATTACTGCATAAGCACATGAGTCGATATTACTTTTAAAAAGCTGTACATTTAAAATTTGGGTTGATACAAATTATTCTTCAAAATATATCCATCTCAAGTTTTAACATTTATTTGTATTTATTGTTGTTTATTTTTCTATATTTTAGTAATTGTATATATAAGGCCCTATGTATAGCAAATTACTATCTTGCAATGAGAATCTCAAGCCAGTTGTGCAAACAACTATTTAATGACAACACATGTAGCATAATAGAGAGTTACACATTTGTCATCAAAAATCAGTTTCCAACTAGTATCTTGTTTGCGTTACGATTGAGAATCGTATTACAAAACAGCCGAAACATGTGTGGAATGCCTAATAGTTGTTACACATACTTCATGCTATCAAATAATGAGGACAATTTAAAATTAATATTAATATAAAATAATTTAACATTTAAGACAAATTTATGATAGTTTAACTTTTTGAATAGCTAATTTTAAAAAATCTGGTAGAACAATATTTAAATAAAAATAAAAAGCAGGAAAGTCACTACTCTACAGTAGACGTCAAGTATACATATACTTTGTATTATTGAGTAGGTCACAGTAATATGGGTGTGTTAAATTTAAGTTCAATAATAAATCATTGTATATTTAAATTGCTAATAATAATAAACATACAGTAGCTTAAATATAATTTTATTTAGTATGCTGGGTCCACATAGGTATAGTAAAATAGTAAAAAAAAAAACTTAAACTTTCAACAATTATTTTTTTTTATTTTTAATCAGAAATACTTAAACAATATACATATGTAAATGCAATTTTCATGATTTACCCATCTCCTGTAAGCTCATGCTTGTTATATTATTACATAAATTTTTTATAAAAACAAAAAATATTTTGTTTTAATTTTTTTGTATCTATGTGAGCCCAGCTTAACTTGGTTTAAATAAAATCATATAGACATAAAATAACTAAAAATAATTGTTTAATTTTTATTTTATTTAAGTTACCAATATTAAATTTCTTTATTTTATTTTCAGTACCCACTTAAATTAAATAAAGTATAAAATGTATAAAAATGCACTTACTTTCTTCTGTCCATATCATGTGATCGAATACCAGGCAAAGCGACAGTAATACCGGTTGGTGCACTAGCAATATCAACTCTACGTACAGTTTTTCTACATATACCAGCTTTTACAAAAATGCTGTATACAGAATTTGACAACACTGAAATCGGTGGTTGAACAATAACTGGGAAAAAACTAAAAAAAATATCATGTTAAAAATGTATACAGGTAAGGTAATACGGTATTTTACCTCGCAAAAGTAAAATTGTCAGCCATATCACCTCTCGTGCCATTCGTGTGTCTCTGATAAAACCTCAAGTAAGTCCAACTCATCAACACTCCACTGATGACCATAGTCGGTTTCGTGCCATCCACAAAGCCAATGAACCAGAGCACGAGTGCAATGAATATCGTGTACAGCGGTACGTTCCGGTTGGTGATGCGACCAGCCGGCGTGTCTAGCACGGTGCTGTCGGGCATGATCTGTTTTACGGCCACAGTGACACCGGCCAGATATCCTGCCAAGCCGCGCACATGCACCGAGAACAACAATTCCGGATCCCAGGTGCACATGTACAGGATGTAATAGAACACGGCGCATGCCAACGCCACTCCCACGTTGACGATGGCAAAGAACACGAGCACTTGCAGTTCACCCCACAGGGGTTCGATGAGTTTGCCGCACACAGCCACCATGGCGATGTCGAGCAGCACTTGCCACAAGTGTGTCTCGAAGAAACAGAACGTGAACGGCGTCCATAGCCAGAATGACGGCGGAAACAGGTAACCCGGCGTCACGCCGAACACCGTCGAGCTCTTGGACCAAAACGAGAAGAAATAGCACACAGACAACGTGCAAGATATGATTTTGATGCACAGCCCAGTGTTGTTGAACAACAGTTCGGTGTTTTGCTTGATGTGAGGTAGATTTTTACGTACTTTGTTTAAAACGGACATGGCGATATTGGCTGTGACGGTGTGATACGCATAAGTTCCGAAAACAGATATCAAATCGTACACGTACCTACTTTCATACTATTATATTGTTATTAATTGTGCATTTGACGCTCAACGTTCCACGATATTGCATAGTACTATAGAAGGTAGGTACGTATAATAAAAAATATAAATTATAATAGTAAAATATTACCAATGTGTACCTGATATCATAGGAGTTATCAAAAAATAATAATCACAATGATAACAATATATTTTTTTTTGCGGATATCTTAATAATATTTATCTGTGGCACGGCTGTAGATAGTACTATCTACAGCCGTGATCTGTGGTGTTGATTTTGTTGATTTTTTCCCCACATCCAGATAGATAAGACTACATATCTATCTCGATGGATTTCCCATTATCAGCATATTATCAGCTATCGCCGGCCCGTTACGGTTCAGTATTTCATATTTTCACCACACGCGTAAAGCGCTAGTATTAAGTAGGTCTATACTCTATAATATTGTTCTAGGATTTTACTATACATAGTGTAACGTAACACAAAATAAATTGGTTTCCAAAATGAATTTGGAATCAGACATTTAGACTGACGTGAAACCTATTTATGTATTTATTAAAAAATAAAAATTAGATAAAAAAAAAAAGTGGGTAAGTGGGTACCGCTCTGCTGTACATTAGGTGCCGTATGGATCATTATTATATATTATAGGAGTGTTAAAATTTGAATCCGAAAACGATTCTGAACGGAGATGATTTGTCAGCCTAGAATATAATTTCGAATGGTTGGTGAAAAAGGTGGTTTATGTTTATACCAGAATTTAAGCATCATTATAGGAAAAATTTTAAATTTTTACGAAATAGCATAATGATAACGATTTATCCCAAACGATTTTAAATATTTGTTATTATTCAAAAAGTATTAGTCGTAGATACTTGAAAATTTCAGCTTTATTTAGATTAGCATTTCTTTACAAGATTTAATTTTTAAAATATTTTTACTTTTTTTGAGCTATTTATAAACAACTAAAATTTTCAATTTTTCTGAAAATTGTTTTTTTGAAGTGTCGATAAATTTTTTTTGGCCCTATCAAAATACTTTAAAATTTAATACACAGTTCCTCATAAGTTATTCTTATAGTGATTAAAAAAAGGCACAATTTTTTTTTATTAGCATTTGAAGTTCAAATATTAACAACAATTTGTCAAAATCATGAATATTTTCAAATTATTTTGTAGGTATAATTCATAAAGATTTTTGTATAAGTAGCTAAGAGTTGAAAATGTAATACAAGGTTTTTCATAAGCTTAGCTTATAATAATTATAAAAGAACTTAAATTTTGGTATACCCAGGCCATTAAAACATAAACTACCTTTTTCACCAACCACTTGAAATTATATCTTAGGCTGAAAAATCATCTTCGTTCAGAATCGTTTTTCGTATACAATGATAACTATTATTTTATTCAAATTTAACACTCCTATAGGCTATAACATAATATAATAGTGATCCACACGGCACCTAATGTACAGCAGAGCGGTACCCACTTGCCCGCTTTTGTTTTTATTGAAAATAAAGTATACTAAAGGTACAAAATGTAATGTTACAAAGGTACAATAATCTTAATATTTTTAGTACAGTTTATTATTTCAATTCTAAATTTATATATATATATTTTTTTTTATATATAAATTCCGTTCTATCGACTTCTAGTCTATTTTTTTTCCATTGAGTTTATTGTCCAGGTTTCGGATCCAAAGAGAGCTACGCTCTAAATATAACTTTTTAGGAATTTCTTCATTATCTCCATCCTGACTATATTGATAGTTAAAATGTAGCCTAATGTGACAATTAGAAAAATACAATAAATCCAACAGTATCCAGACTGTCAAAGAAATTGATCTCCATCCAGAATAAAATTGACAATATATATAATAAAGACGGCTTGGACCTATTCTTTGAGTATTTTCCGTTTTCCACTAGTGTCTATTACTTAGAATTAAAAATTAAAAGTTAAAAATAAGATTTTATTTTATTAATTATTTGATACATAAGACTTTTTTCTATTGTTTCCGGTATTCTCGGTAATAATTCTAAGTTAATTGACGTTACGCCGTCTTTATTGTCAACTTTAGTCTGGACGGAGATCAATTTCTTTGGCAGTTTGGATACTGTTGGGTTTATTGTGTTTTTCCAATTGTCCTGGTTGAATATTGAGTGACGAATAATCATTAATGTCACGTATACCATTTTAATCACATCCAACATTTCATTGTGTAGTTTTAGGGACCAAATTTTTATCACAGGCAAAAATCGATTAAATGTGTTCCTACAGTTCTCTAATATGTTTTCTAATTTTACGTCCGGAATTTTAATTATTTCCGTTTCGATTGCTTTTGAGGTTTGGGATGTATTATTTTCTCTATCGGCCATGCTACTTTCATTGTCAATGTCTGCACTATTATTGATGTCCGCAAAATGTACTGCAGTATCTTTTAATACATTTTTGGACTCTTTCTTTGTAATTAATCGTTTAATTTCTTCCTTTACTTCATTGATATCGTGATTCTGAATTTTTTGTTCGTCGTGATGAGGTACCGGTTTATACTTACCACGAGTAGATATTGATTTTTCTAGCCATAAGATTGCGTTATTTAGTTCTACTTGTTCAATATGATACGTTTTATTAATTTTGTGATTAAGTTGCTGTATTTCCATCAAACATTTATGTAAACCGTTTAACGTTTCTTCGAGTGGTATACATTTTTTAATTTTATAAAGTTCGTTGACTAGTTTTTTTAATTTCTCTTCAAAAGACATACTTTCAAAGTATATTACTTCCGGTATGCAAGTTTCTTCCGATTCAATTTTGATCACATTTTCTGGTTCTATCTTTAAATTCCGTTTCATCACAATGAAAATAATAAAAAGAAATGGAGCTAAAATTAAAACATTTTTATAAAAAGGTATTGTTAAAAGAAACATTATTAAAATTTATTTGTAGACTGCAATCAAGTGAGAATATTATGTAGTATGATTTATAAATTGTGCTTAGAATAATAAGCATATTATAAAATAAAATAGAGTAATCTTATTTAATAAATAATATTGACAAAACTATGACAATGAAATATTTTTGTAAATTTTAGTTGATTAAAAAAGATATAAATATAATAAAAGTATCGAGTAAATTATAATAGTAATTATTAAGGCTCGGATTTTAAAGCATAATAAGCAACTAAAAACATAAAAACATTACTAAAAATTAACACAAACTAGTTATAAAAATTAATTAAAAAATTTAAAATAATAATTTAAGTTAAAAAAAAGAATTAGCTACCATTTATTACTAGATTTTCAGTAGTGAAACTGACTCTGTTTTGTCCCACGGAATATTTTTATACATTTAGAAAACGACTCTCTATATCCACTGAATTGATCGGTGCATACAAGAGGTTTCAAATTACAACACTAAATCTTAAATTTTTAAATGGTCGATATCGAAGTTATAGGCATATACTGACCGTATAGGTACTGCTTGCTGTATAATACTATATGTAAATCGATAACCTATAGTTTAATATATTTAATAAACAAGCCGATAACAAAAACAATAATAATCCAATACCTATAACGCATTCTGGGTTTTTACATTTCTTATTAATTCAATTTTTTACTATTACTATAATAGCGTAATAAACATATAACAATTCTACAGCAGAAATAATTAAAAAAGCATTTATATATAAAAAAAAAAAATACGTACCTATATATTGTATATTGTATACAGTCATATTTAGATATGTGAGATTCGTAGATTTAATGGGTCATATAATTTTACCAGTTAAAGTAATTTCCGAAAATTGTACTGTCTGATTTTTTGCCAACAAATGACATCGGAACATCTCAATAAAAAAGAAAACTGCACAAAAACAATATTGATGTAACAAATAAAAATTAGGTACCTATTTAAGTATAAAAAAAAGCTCTAAAGGTTCTGTTGCTGAATGGTTTCCTCATTATGTGTTTCATATCATTATTCTTGACTCTCTGCCTTCTATTGTACTTACTGTTTATTTATGTATTAATAATAAGTATATAACACATTGTAAATATATTTTGATAAAAAAAATAATCAAGTCTATCGAAATAAAAACTATATTAATGTAGGTAGGTATTAAATTAAATTAAAAAAAAAATAATTCAATACGGTTTTATAGTTCTATGAATTGAATAACAACTTATGAATAGCTATATGATACAGTTATAGTACAGTCAGTATAATATTGCATTCAGTGACACATTAAATAAAAGATTAATTTTTTTTTTTTTTTTGGTAAATACCATATTTTTAAAATTATTAATATATTATATACCTATTATGTAATAAGCATATAATATTATATTTAACTTACAGCATACCTATACCTATTAGGTACAATAGGTACATATTACTATATTAGTATGTAATGCAATCTGTAAATATAATATATATTTAATATACCTAGTACCTACGATTGGAGTATAATAATTAATATTCATATAAAAGATATTTTAATGTGTAAGCTATATACACGCCCGAATACCATATATTATTGTGTTTGTAAAGCATGTTTGATATTTTCTGATAATTTACATTAAAAAAAAAAATAGTAAACACGTTGTGACAAAAATCATAAATCAAAAATCGATAAAATTATTTGACTTATTATGAATTATGACTGTTATGAGAAATACAAGCCTCTGTAAAATAGCCAACATAGAAAGGTTAGTAAACTTAATATATTATATTCTAATATTATACCTTCTAATACCTAATTGCCACATGTCCTGTCGTATACTCGTAAATGTAACTTAAAAACCATAGAAAACGCATTAAATGTATTTAAATTATTTATTAATCTGTCAAGTATTAATATTTAAATCTATTTTAAATATACCTACTATCATATTATATTCTGTACAATAATTATATAAGTACATAAACACGCATGGCGTATTGGCAGCATTTACATTATTTTTTTTAAACACCTATTGACTTATTTATTTATTAGTAGAATCAACAATTTAAATTATTGCTCTTTGAATATAGATGTATAATATATTAAACAATAATACATTAATTAACATCATGTTGTATTTGTATGTAGATTTTTCCATCAAATCATGTATATACCTATATTATCATGTATATTACCTACAAAAAAAAAAAAAAAACACTAAAATATTAAAAGCAAATCATATAAAGCTTATATCTGAGCTTGTAGTAGTATTGGGTTCAAGGTTTAACGAATACTACAGCTAAACCGTTAAACCGTTGGATAATGATAGTTACATCATATTATAAACAACAATAATTTAATAATATAATTTACTATTTACAATAAATAAATCATATTTTCTTAAGTTCCTATCTATATGTCTTAAATGTTTAAACGTAAAAGTTATAACTTATAACAGTATTTTTTTATTTATTAAGAAACTTGGTGAAAACCATTAATTTCAATAACTACAATATTAAAACAGATTTTGTTCCTTAAATTTTGTAACCAGCCCGGTGAAGTAGTTGAAATGTGGATAAATTACTGAGTTAGAATTGCAGGAATAACATTTTTAAATATGTTAAATAATTTAATAGCTATATAAGTATTATATACAAATATTAATTTTAATTTCAAATTGTAACACTAGTAATTACCTACTAAGGTAATAAGGATTTTTTTTATAGCTATAGTACCATATCATACGAGTGTGTAAAATGCTAATTACTATACAAATACGTACCTAGTACAGTGATTCACTGTTTTCCTAAATTTATAAAAAGTTCATAAAATAAAATTATTATGACATAGGTATGTTATAATCACAATAGATACATTGTGTACCTACCGTACATATATTATATATATAATATATAACATATAGTTTTATGTATGTAGTATGTATATTAACATTTTATACTTTTGTAAATACTAAATAGTAATATTATTATAACCATTATAATATATGAAAATGTGCATCCGTTATAATGTATGTATAACAATAAATTACTTTAAGTATATAATTAGGTAATGTAAATGCAAATGTAAGCAAATGACTAAAGTCTTTGTTCTATAAATAATAACATAATGGCTTTTTCTTTGCTTTTGATCTCGCTATAATCTCAACTTTTAAAGTACTTAACTCCTTAATCGAATTAATGTAAAATAACAAAATACCTACCATAGATAGTAACGAGACAAACGCATTATAGGTATACCTACCAAATTAAAAGATACAGATGATTAACCATTCGTTACGTACCTATACGAAGTGGTATTTTATTCGTTTTTAGGTTTATAGTCTAAACAGTGGAGTCGTATAGACTTTTAATTTTGCAAAAATCCAGTCAATTAGATCTCTGACTGCAGAGCTAACCTTGACCCGAGTGTTGTACCGGTAGCACGGGCATATACATAATAACCTTAGGGGCATAAATATAACGATTTTTGTTCGGTATTCTATTTGCACAGCCGAGCATGCTAGCTGCTATAAATGGCGAGAGGAGCTAGTTGCAGTATATTGTACATAGGTATACATCCTATATTGCATATCTACAATCTACATATGTATAATATGGATATTAAATATTTTTATGTTGGTATATTATAATATATATCTCCAGTTTCTATCGTGGCTTTTGTGTTGTACTGTTGTACTTAATATTATTATATCGTCATAGTTATTACATTTACAGTGCACACTTATTTATGATAACATTATTTAGGTACATATATAATAAATATGCAACAATATAAGTATACACAAGCTGTAACTGTAAGTAGAGTAATCCAAATTTTTTTATAATATTATAGCTATTCGAAACATGCGAAGATTTTGTAATAAAAATAAATATTGTCATCTAGATAACGATAAGAAGGACAGTTAATAATTAGTTAGCTGAATATACTATTTATATTACCTTCTCCTGCAGGAGGAATTATAATCAAGGGGTTCGTAAATTGCTATAAAAAAATAATTCCTCTATAGACCAAACCTTATTACAGCTATATATATAGCTGATTATTAATTCACTGGTAGAGACAAATGAGTTGATAATGTAACTTCCAAATTGTTTTTTTTTGTTCTGCAATGTACTGACTGTTGAATTTCAGAAATATATTATAAGAATGGAAGTTATATATTCGTAATAAAAACTGTTTTGTTGAATACGACGTAGAGACGATTCGAACTTATAGCCCAAATATGGCCTACCGTCTACCGAATATGACAAGCCTACGACCGATGTATACGCGAGTGATGGATACTAAAAAACACTCTGACCGATGATCTGTTTGGTATGGCGTTTTATGCTATTTTTTGGAGCTCAAATCGTCTGTAGTCTGTTATACATATTATATTTTATTTAAAATATTTTTTTACAATTGTTAGTACAATTAAATATTGTTTTAGTGTATATATCACATTGATGTGAATTATATTTTATCTTGATACTTTGCAACTTTCTTATTTCCGTATCCAATGATGGTATTTATAATGCTACCTATAACTTAATATTTAATAAGACTAGGTATTTGATTAAAATATAACAATGTAAATAGTAGAGTATTGAAATAATTGTCATGATACCAATATAACATATAATATTATAAATTATAATATAATGATGCTAGTATATTATATTCTCACAAGTCACAGTTACACTATTTACATTAAAATAATCTTTTTTCAATGTAATCGCCCATTACAAATAAACTATGTATATAATATAATATAATACTATTAGTATTTACTATAGTAGTATATAATATATATAGTTTATTTGTAAAGGGCCGTTCACATTCTTATAAGATTATTTTAATGTAAATAGTGTAACTGTGACTAGTGAGAATATAATGTTTAATATTACTTATAATACATTAGCATTATTATATTAAAAATTATAATATATGTTATATTGGTATCACGACAATTTTAATAATATTCTATGTAGTCCTCACCGCTTATTCTGTATAATATATCTTACTTATATTTTAATTTTATATAGTAACTCGAATTTCTTCGATTATCTCGTACATAGGTAATAATTAATAACATTATAAACTTGAAGATTTGCACATGTGACATGTATTGTCGTTTTTTGTAGAGTTTGACCATGGTTCTTAGGTAGATGTATCAATTTTTTTTGTGTGTGTCTGTGTACAGCATAACTAGCCGAAATAATGCTCCAATTTTAAACTTTGGGGGTGGTTTCCGATGTAAAAGTGAATATCCTTGGTGCATTATACCGGTCATAAGTTAAAATTTTCCAACAGTTTTCAAAAAAATCGAGAAAAACAAAAAAAAAATGATGGAAAAACGGGAATTTTTACACAAAACCAGTTTTCGACCAAATCGATTTTTTTATGATTGTAATTCAAAAACTAATCACTGTAAATACTTGAAATTTTCACCAAATGTTTATGTAAGTGTTATATAATTATATACAGTTAAATTTTCAAAAATTTTTGATTTTTTTTGAGTTATAAAATATAAGTAGATAATAACATTATAAACTTGAAGATTTGCACATGTGACATATATTGTCGTTTGTCGTGGAGTTTTACTATAGTTTTTACTTTCTTAGGTAGATGACGTATCTACCTACTTACCTATTTTGGGATTTATGTATTTGGGATAATCTATATATTTGTTGAGTAGCGAGATTTACATATAGACGTGAACCAGAAAGTATTTTTCATGTGTTGGGAAATAATCATTGATGCATATATTCCATGCATATAATATATTAATATGTAGAAAATCTAAATGTGATATAATCATGGGCGTAGCTAGGATTTCAATCAGGGGGGGGGGAATTAAAACAAGATTATAGTCATTAATAATTATATAAAAAAAATTGTTTCAATTAAATTTAAGGCATAGGGGTGGGCAAGTTCCTCCTTGCCCCACCATAGCATGTATAAGCGAATGATGGATAAAAATAAAACCATGACAAAATATATAGGTATGTCAGCAACTTTGTGATACGCATATCTCCCACTTTTTACCATGTGTTACGTTCTCCATCTCTGATTGGTTGTATATATCATACCATTCCATTCGGAGAACCTAAAACACAAGAAAAAGTGGGGATGCACAGACTAGATTAAAATTCGTATTGTTGCTGACATACCTATATATTTTGTCATGGATAAAACCCTCTGACTGATGATCTGTTAGGTGCGTTATATGCTTTTTTTCGGAGCTAAAATCGTCTCTAGTCTGTTATATATATTTTATTGAAAATATTTTTTACAATTGTTAATACAATTAAAATATTAAATATTGTTTTAGTGTAAATATCACATTGGTGTGAATTATATTTTATCTTGTTACTTTGTACCTTTGTTATTTACATATTTAATGATGATATTTTTATCGCTACCTATAGTTTAATATTTGATTAAAACATTACAATGTAAATATATGTATAGTTTATTTGTAAAGGGTGATTCACATTCTTATACGATTATTTTAATGTATAAATAGTGTAACTGTGACTTGTGGAATATAGTATTTAATATTACTTACATACTAGCACTATTATATTATAATTTATAATATTATATGATATCAATATATCGTCATCTGATTTTTAAATTTTTCAATATTTTATTTTGAACAGTATTTTTAATAAGAATAATACTATTTTCGAATTGTTGGTTTGTAATGAAGAAATTGAAAATTAATTACTTACCTATGATTTATGAACTTAATTCCAAAAAAATAAAACCTTTCAAAAGTTTGTTTTCCGCGAGGAAATCTGAAGGGTTCTTTAAAAGTTCAATTAGTGGATATCTTATTAACGACGATGAACAATTTTGGGAATTTCATCGTCTAAATCATGATCAATTTAATTTTACCTACTTTATCTTTGGTCCCAGAAGAAATAACGAAGAAACCGATATTACGAGTACCTGAGTGAATATCTTCAGAGGAAAATCTATCACTTGCCTACTTTGAGGTAAGATTTGATATTTTTTTTAAATAGAAATAAAATAATTTATTGATTAGTAAATCTACTATTTATATTTTATAAATCTTAAAATTGGTGAACGATATATTTAAATAATAATAATGACGAATAATGATGATAAAAAAATTACAATTGTTTACTATCATATAGCATTAAATTCACAGCCTTAGTTATTCTTATTAAAGTAATTTATTTTTCTATTAGTAATACATTAGGTTGAATTATTTTTTATAAAAATATAGCATTTGAAAATATCATTCTATGTATAAAATTGAATATTATACTTAAAAAGCTTAGTACCTTACTAAAATAACTAAAATTGACAATTACTGCTTCTGCAAAAGGTAATGACAGATACAATATATGATTACATTCATTGCTCTGCCCAGAACCTAAAATATTTAAATATTAATTACTTTTATAAAAAAAAAAAATGTAAAAACATTTTAATTAATTAAAATTAATTTAATTAGATGTAAATTGTCTTGGTTATTTTTATAAGTATACCAGTTATTTTTTAAAACGTCTTATTTTTTTTAAGGTACCTAGCAACAGGAGAATCCTTCCAATCTTTGACATTTGCTTTTCGTATTTCTCACAGCTATATTAGCATTATACCTAGTGTGAGAAACTTTTGCAGTTATGAAACAAAAATTAATGCCACTATTTTTGCCGGATCCCAGTAAAGTTGACTTAAAGACTAAAGCAGATGCATTTTATCAGAAGTGGAACTTTCCTAATTGTGTACTGGCAATTGACGGAAAAAAATAAAACATGTTAGAATCCAATGTCCAAGTAATTCAAGTTCTCTGTTCTTTAATTATAAAAATTATTTTTCTGTCGTATTGTTGGATATGATGGACGCCAACTATAAATTCATAGCTATTGATGTCGGATCGTTTGGGAGAGAAGGAGATAGTGGCATTTTTTTAAAATCAAGTATAGGGCAAAAAATATTGAATTACACATTTGGATTACCTGCGGATTGTGCACTTCCTAAACTGATATAAAAGTTCCACACGTCATACTTGATTATCAAGCTTTTATACTGCACAAACATATTTTAAGACCATCTTCGTAAAAGTCAGACAAAGGAGACAGTAAAAAGCAATATTCAATTATCGAATTAGCCGTGCTCGACTAGTTACAGAGGATGCTTTCGGATTATTAAGTAAAGTATTCAGTGTATTTTTTCAACTCATCAATATAAAACAACAACGTGTGATTACTTGATAATCGTAGTATGTATTGTTTACATAATATGTTACGAAACAAATATTTAGAAAAAAATGGAAAGATATTTTATCAACCTGATTCAGAAGAAAATCTCCTAGTGCTAACATGACGTTTTTGGCCAGTGAAAGTGGATTTTTAAGTACAGAAGGCATCGCAGTGTGAGACATTTTTAAAGAGTATTTTGTTAACGAAGTCGCAGTAACGTGGCAAACATAAAAGTTTAATAGTGCTATAGTTCCATAGTTTCATAGAAATTAATAAATATTTTTGTGTTTACCCACGAAAAATGTGTTTTGTTATTATAGACGATTCTAATTATAAATGATCTAAATATGCTTTTTTGTTTGATGTTAATTCTTATTTTTATATTTAAACGTATTTATATTTGATTATTTTAAATAATATTAGGTATTATAAACAAACAATTGAATTTAGAGCGAATTTTAAAATATAACAAAAAACTTAACATTATAAATACCTAGAAACCTTGGTATGCACAAACTTATAATAAGCCCCAACTATTTAAAATTAAAAAAAAAATTACAAACGTTAAATACTTAAATATTAGACGTGTCATCATAATTGAACCTGAACGGCAAAAACCCGCGTGATGATGTTGAGGTACTATAATATGGATTAGCTGGTGAACTCAGTTGACTTTGGTACATATTGTTGTAATTTGATGATACTTGATAAGGTAGTGTTTGAGCCATTTGAGGAGTTGACAATTTTCCATCTGCTCCAGAGACCGCAGTAAGTGTATTAAGTTTATCTTGATTGATTTCTCGTGGTGACTTTTCTTTAACCGTCATTGCAATACTTTTGTAAAACACGTCAACATGATCTTCTTCCCTCAAGGTCTTCATATTTGCCGCCAATAATTTATTTTGTTCTTGCAGGATACTTAACAAAGTATCATTCATTTTCATTAAACGTTTGACCAAAATAACTGAAATCTTATCTTCTTTTGACCGACTACGTTTCCTTGCATATGAACTTGATGGCAAATCGGACATGGTATTTTTTGTTTGTTTTTGCTTTTCGTTGTCTTGAAAGTTTTCTTCGTCGTCTTCAGGTCTAATATCGTCAGTAGTAGATGCATTTGATACATCGGTATCGGTCATGTCCATATTTGTTATAGTACTAAAGTAAAAATAGTTAAAATATATTTATAATTATATGATGATAAATGTATATGTATTATGTATATTATTTTTTGTTGTCAATTAGTATAGCAATTTTAGTCTTTTGGGTATACATAAACTATATTATGAATCAACTTTAGAATGTAATATAAGTATCGACATACCTTCTTTCATCCTCAACAGTGCCAAAAAATGATGAATCCATTGTAAATCTGTTTTTTTATAAAAAGCTGCTGATCCTGTCGGAAGTTTCTTCTTTTGCTTTATGTATGTGTTTCGAATATTCTTCCAGCGTTTTTTACAGTCGTCACCTATTCAATAGATGGTGTAAGAACAAAGAATAAATAATTAATATTAAAATAAAGTTCGCTTGTAAATTATTATTATACATTATAAATACTTATTATATTATATTTCATTATTATATTTTCAATAACTACTTGATTGTCCTACTTCTTTAGATATATTTTTCCTTAAATTAACCTTAAAAAAATTATCTTTGTTCTTTTTATGGACACTATCAAAAATAACTGTATTATTTTCCACAAATTAAATCAATATTTCGTCCTCTGTTGGGTTAAATGAAAATTTTTGATTGACATGTTGACTCCAGGCATTTTAACGCAACATTAGTCCGGACCGGTACTGACGCCGGATGCCGCGTCAAACGCGAGTAGCGAAACCAGTCATACACAAAATACATATTAATCTTTAGGGTTTCGGCGTCAGACGTCGCGTCTAGACGCTGCAAGGAAACCGTACCTCAGTTATTAATGATCCAGCAGCCAACGTGAATTGATACCATTGTGTTTTTTCTCAGATTTCTTTTGAAAAATTAAGTATAATTTTAATAACTTCCTTTGATCTTAGCCATGAACAAATGCACCATGTATCTTTTGGTTTTTATGTTAATCGCAAGATCAGGGTTGAATAAGTCTGCGCGTGCGGCGTTATGCAAAAGAATGATCGATCGTTGTTTGCCATGTGATTTGAGAAAAAATCAATCGGTCGATAAAACGACTAAATGAAACTCGGAAACTCAGCTAGCTCAGTCGGTAGAGCACGACACTATTTTGGGGCCGTAAGTTTGAGCGTCGAGCCCCACTTTGGGTGCACTTAGTAATGAAAATAAATTTGGGTAACGGTAAGAAGGACAATAAATAGTTAACGTAATATATTATTTATAATACCTTCTCCTACTGGAAGAATTATTATCAATGGGTTCGTAAATTACTATAAAAAAATAATTCCTCTATAAATCAAACCTTACTAATCATATATTCGGTGATATTGAATTGAGTTCGTGGTACTTTTATGTGTTTGAATTGATAAATAAAATGTTATAACTACCTACCAATGGCGACCTTGAACTTTGCACATCATATTATAGCGGAGTATCGGATATGTAACAATAACGGATATTCGTCAATCAGTCGTGTCGAATAATTCATGAACACATAATATTTACTTTTAAATCAATAACTTAATAGTTTAAAATAACTTAACGTTAAATTATTACGAAAAATGGAGTGTATGCTTAGTGAAAAACAAAAGGAA
>VUJU01002367.1:0-20543 GCA_009835225.1 Aphis craccivora
TCCTATAATGTATAATAGTGATCCACACGGCACCTAATGTACAGCAGAGCGATACCCACTTGCCAACTTTTCCACCATGTACCTATTAAATTAATAAATTCATTGATTGATAAAATAATCAATGTATTAAAAATATTTGCTTTTGAAGAAATCACTAAATTTCTTTATACCTAATGTTATGTACTGAGTAGTGAGTGGTGACCGAAAATAATAGTAGCATATTATTTAATTTTTTGAATCATTGATTTCATTAAATAAATTATAAATTAATAAAAAGTTAAAAGAATAAACTAAATGTTGAGTGTTATCTATAGTACCTATAATTATTTTTAATATTTTATATTTAGATCATATACCTACTGTAATATTACTTAATAATTTTGATTTGTTTTTTAATAATACGCACACTCTTATTATCAATGTAGTAACGTTTTAAAAATAGTGCCGTTCAAAGCGTAGAACGATTAATTATATTAATTATTTTTTTAAGTTTAAGAAGACCGGATGTGGGTTATAACTCTGAGATAGACTTTTAGTGTGCATATATCATAATTATAAATTAACCATGATTATTAAAAAACTAGCCAAATAGCACAGTTTTACCCAAACCACAAATTACCCATTGATAGACAAAATCGTCAACACGTTATTATTATTATTATGTAAATAAGTTGCCTAAAATTCTAGATGGGATGAAATAGCGATTATTCCAACGAAAAAACATAAAAAAAAAATGTGACATGTTTATGTGTTAAATAATATTATATATATACCTAAAGTACCTAATAGTATATGCAATTTTTTTACACTTTATTTGGATTAGACGATCTATACATATTTTGTATAATAACCTTAAGTGATTACATAACATAGTATGTATATGAATTTGATCATTTTAAACGACTAAATAGACTTACATTTTATGTAATAGGGAGGGAATCAACTATTATGAAATTGAATCTAATATTTAAATTTATAGTAATATTATTATTAATTAGATTATTTAGATCCATGTACACACTATAAACTTTACAGTAAGAATTTTATTTCAACAATACACGTCAAGTTATTTTGTATTGGCCCGGTGATATAAATATGAAACCGATCAACTGTGCATATATACAGTAGCTCAGTCCGATCCTGATTGGCAAATTAACAATTTTAAAGTGAGTTATGAGTAATTTTGTATTCCAATGTATCCAACGTGCAAGCACAGAAAATGTTCATAATTTTTTCGTTTGATAATAGGTCAATAATTCAATTTGATGCTAAAAAAGCTAACCAACACAAAATTAGTTGCGCCTAAAACAAATTTTCCATATTTTACGTTAGCCAGAGAGAGAAAGAAAACTCACAGAGGGCTGACACATATTACGGCGATATTCCAGTACCACCTTGATACCATGTGATCAGTGGTCAATTTTTCATTAATGCTTAAAAGTAAAACGATTTCCCTTATCATTAATCGTGCGTAACAGACTCTGAATTTTAGTACCATTTTACGTTTATAAGTTTATAACGTTATATAATATCATAGTATTTGCACAATACATTATAATTATTAAAATATTTATCAATAAAAGCCATGAGAATATTTGATAAAAATAAAAACTATGGGGAAAAATACACAAAAACATTTGATATTTATTATACACAATGTATTATATTCATATTATGCATATAATATCATAAACCACGATGACATCCGGCACGTGTGATAGGTATCCTATCTATATCTAGTTTCACACCATTTTCAGCAGCACCTAATACATTTTTTTTATTATGACTACGAGTTTATGTTATTATAACCATAATTTAGTAGACACAATATTTAACAAGGAAACGGAGGTGCTTAAAAAATCACTCTGCGTACATGATACATACGGTAGGTATTGTTATTAAAACCATGATTGAGTTCTATCTGTTTTTTATAAAAAAAATACCTACCTACAGTTAGAGCAGTAACATATATTATTATCATAAAAAACCCCTACTAAAAGTATAAAATAATAATAATTATTATAGGTACCCAAAGTTTGTAATAGTAATAGCAGTAGTTTGACATAATACGTCAATTATATCTATGAAATCAGTGTACTTATTGTATCAATCGTTTACGTACACCTAAATAACGTATAAGTGTAGAATATTAGAAATTATTTGACAACAATTATCATATAGATTATCATATTAAACGAAAAACCACTAGAAACAGAGAGCTACATCAAAATATATACTATAATACATTTGTAAACCACTCAATTACTTATTATTACAAGATCAACTATTTTGATACGTACTTGAAAATGTTCGAGCGTAGGTAGGTACTAATTTATTTTAGTTACCAATCCCATCAATATAAACAGAAGTGTTTTGGAGGTTATAATATGATAAAATTTAATATTTTAGCACATAAAATATACTTTGTAACAATTGTAATAGTCCGCGGTCGTTCGTATAACTTAAATATGTAAATACTTATTTTAATAATTTTATATTTTTCTATTCGTGCTCGTGAAACAAATAGTTACGATAAATTAATATTTGGCGAAAATCACTTTTTTCCGTGTCACTTATCACTTATATTATCGCCAAGTATGAAATTAGCTAGAGTAAGATAAAATGAGTATTTATCTGTTGATATCTATAAGTTGCAAACTCGCAGTGCTATGTGCTAAGTAATTTCATTACATAGGAATAATATTATTAGAGAGGCAAGAGAAAATATATACAATGTACATTGTCATGATTGTTTTTACTGTTGTAATTTAATTTATGCTAAAAAATATGATATAAAAACGGAAACGAAGCTTGGACATTTTTTTTTTTTTATCTTTTTCAAGTATGGTGTTTTGCGATGCATAAACCCTCAATTTTTTGCAGTGAAAATTAATTCTCTACGTGTTATATACGATTGAACAGGAAAAAAACAACTCGCCAAAGAAAAAACAAACACTCGTTATTTAATAAATGTCAAACGCGATAATTTCATGATATAAACGGATAATAGCAATAATGGTACAGAAGTGTATTCAGCAACTAACATTATTTACACGTGGGTTGTCAAGTCAGTAATTACAATATTGTTCCTTCGCACTACACTCATCGTCACACCGTTTACCGTATATTTCACGCCGAGCTTTGACGTATTTTGTTCCGACCGCGTTACGGCGCATCGTTTGAAATCGGTTTTATAATAAATGTTAGGGACCGTGAGTAGGTACATCGTCGACGCCCAGCGCATATACAGTCGTCTGAATTATAATCATAAAAAGTTGAAAAAAAAACCATATGATACAGAAACATTAAAATCTCGTTGTGAACAACTGATATATATATATATATATATATATATATATATATATATATATATTATACGTACAATATTATGATAACAACACAACACCTAATGGAAATAAGTCATTAAAATGGTTATCAATAAACGATAATAATAATAATATTATATTAATCACGCAATAATACATTTCCAACTAATGTGTCATAAGTGCGTTCACCTTTTCTGTATATATAGTATGATTTGGCATATAGAAGCTGATGATTATAATAATTTATAATATACATCGTTGGCGTCAGAACCGCGTTTATTGTCGGATTATATCAAACATAATATATAAAAAAAAAAGTGTTTAATATATTACGTAAGAAGGTTTTTGTTTTTTTATCGCCCACAAGGCTATTCCTTCATATTATTCAGAAAATGTTTTATATATAAATAGACAAAAGCTAGACACGTGGAATTTACCGGTAAAAAAATGTTCAATAATTCGTTTACCGATAGAGCACGGCTTGTTGTTCGTTTATTTAATTAAGTTTTAACTCTCAAAATCTTAAAAACTTTTTGGAGGTTCGTATGGTATTATATTGCACTCAAGTAAATAATAACGCTTCGAGAATCCCGCCATTTTTCCTGCACACTTTCCAACGTTGTATAATAATCAGCGTTCTAGCGGCACGCTTACCTACACTGCAGAAAATTTATTTCACGTTCACAGCACAAAATCGTATTCAATTTAATACGATCTTATACTGGCTACTCAAACTTTGATTGTAAAAGTTTTGTGGAGAATTGGAGAAACTCTCTCAGTTTGCGTTTCCAAGAACGCGTTATTATCATTATTGTTATTATTTATTCGCAAACATTGAGCAGCGCTTTGTTTACTCGTGTTGAGATGATGACGAAAGAAAATCGATTGTCTTGCAAACAAATACACACACACACACATACACTTGCATAATACACACATAATATATCTTGCATACAAAATGTGATTTTTTTTTAACTTATTATTATACACATTTACAATCAATGTGTGTTTTTTAAAATAATATTTTAATTTATTTTTCAGAAAAATACAGTTCTAAATCAATCATGAGGTTAAGTTTTATATACCATTGTTAAAATATATTTTTATTTATTTATGCAGTGAAACATGATATAGACGCCTAAAAATGAAACTTTTTTTTTTGGAAACGAGAGTTTTTCACTATTTATTTTTAGGAAAATCTCTGAATACATCATGTCATTTTAAATAACGTAATTATTCTAATTCTATTTTTTTTGATTTTGATCACTTTTTTTCGTAAATGTATAATATTTATATAGACTAACATTAAAATAAAAATTAATATTCTTCAATTTTTACCGTCCGATTCAAATATAAAGGTTAGTACGTTCGCAAACAAGTTAGGTATTAGTAAAACACTAATCATTGATATCATAATAAATAAAGACATCCTTTGTAATATGTAAAAATGGAAACGTAGTCTATTATCAATAACTAAAAATGTAACCCTTTAAATATCGCAGAAATATTAAGGACCACGAGTGTCCGCTAATTAGAGGTTACATTATACCTGATTTATCACAATCTATATTTATGCTTCAAAATTACTAATAAATATGGTATGTATAAAAGTTAATTTAAACATTTATCTTTTAGAAATATTTTATAATGTTCAATTCTTAATTTCAACAGTCAACAGTGGCTGCTATATGACATATTATATGTTCATGTTGACATATAGGATCTATGCATTATTATTTCGATTATATTATTATGTATATACACACGTCATTATTTTTATAATACTGTTAAGCGGCGTATTCATTTTCCAATCCGTTATCAATATAATAATTGTGTTTATCTTGGTAAAAACACACAAAAAACAACTTTTGCTAGACAGACTATTCTAAAATGATATACATTTAACAGTTTTATGAAAATATAAATTTTTATTATGGTTGAGTTTAATAACTACAATACAGCGATGAAAAAATAAACAAAAAATATTAAGCTATTATAATTTGTACAGGTTTCTTTCAGAGTTAAAATTGAACACTATACTCGTAGATTGTTTATATACAGTTTAATTCCATTTTCTTTATTTTTAATACACAAAAATAGTACGTACCTATCACCGATGACAGAAGACAACAGACATTAGATTACGTTACCTAAACTATGAACTATACAAAATACATATTTTTACTACAATTCGTACGATGAACTATATTTTCTGAATATTTTTTAATTTATCATAAGTATAATTTGTTTTCTGTTTAAAGGTACACAACACATTATCAGAAATAAATAATATGTCATAGTATACGGTTGTGCTGTATTTTGATAAGGATTGGCTTGCAGTGGTAAATGAATATATTGTAATTTATACTAATAGCGTTCAATTCCAATCGAATAACATGCTGTAAAACATTTCAGAACCTCTGGTATCTACAGTTTTTAATAACTATAATTACAATAAATTAGTTTTAAAAAAAAATTTAATATTCAATATAATTGGTATATAGTAAAAAACGAAAACATCAGAAAAAACCAGTTTCTTTTTTTTTTTCAGAAATACCAACAGCTATAGGATTCTTACAAATGATTAATCCTTGTCGTTAGCGTTATCGATTTGACGACAGTGAAAGAATCCGAGTAAATGTTGAAAGAAGTGTCTATATTATGTATAGATTAAATGTATCGTTTGTGTATACACTTTCGGAACTTTCCACATAACAACGTAAGTCATAATAAAAGTTCGCCCAAAACTCTATAGATCTATAGTCTAATCTAACACCATTCTAATATTTTTTTTTTATTAAGTACGAATTTACTTTCTTATACTAATCATCAGATATGTTAACAAATTATATGTTTTAAAAATAAATGTTTACTTATTATAAAAATACAGATCCGTTGGTTTCATTTGGGTCCAGGTTTTGTGTTTTGTCTAAAGTAGTAAAGTTAAATCTAAGTAAATCATAATATTATGTTTGTTTTTATTTCTTGGTAAGCATTCTGTTATTGGTCTATTTTACACAAAAGATACCTAGAGTAAGTCAACCAATGGCTGACTGCAGGTCTAATGAACTATTATCGTCAGTAATATCTCAAATGATATTCATGTAAAACTAATATAATATATTATATTCATATTATTTTATTTATATAGCGAGAATAAAATAAACAATAATAATATGATTGTACAAAATATGTGTTTTATTTATTGTTATTGAACTTGAAAGTACTGTATATAATTAATGCACCTGTATTAGTTTCAATAAATAAATATATTTAGTTTTACTAAAAATCATTGAATTATATTTCAAATATGCATTTATTAATATTTTTTGAAATTCATAAAAAAAAAACACATTTACATGATATATAATACAGTACTAACAATTATTACGTTATTTATTACTGATTTAGAAAGAGATTGGAAAATGCATATTACATTTATATACTATTTTGTATGTATATACTATAATATTATTATATTATAATTTTTTTGATAATGAATGTGGAATCTCCTATGTATAACGTTAGAAAAAATGTTAAGTAAAAACGAATTTTTCGTATTTAATAACGCAACAAATATTTAATGCCATTCATTTATTGGATGATAAGATGTACCTGATTGTGGGTTTGATAAAATTAAAACAATATTATTATTATAATAATATAATACAATAATTATAATTGTATGAAAATAATGTTGAACGATCACATTGCCATTCTAGACGTTGGTTTCATATTTTTGAACTATTACAACTTAAGTTTATTCAGATGTAAAGTATACGATAAATTCCATGTATTTACCGGAACTTTGCAGACGTCCGCTTCGGTTCGATAAGTTTTATGCTAGTCACCCGGATAGATGAAAATTGTTTATTATTTATCACCGCTCTCTCAGGTTTTTATTATTATTATTACTATATCTATAAAAAGTTTCTCAAAAATAATAACAAAAAATGTTGTCTTCGTGGACTTGCTAACGATCTTTTTCAATTGATTTACGCTCTAGCAATTTTTTTCTCTCTTATAATACATTATTATATAGAAGAGTATATACATACGAATTTATATATAATAATAATTCAATGAGTGTCTAAGTGATGGACTTCTAAAAAATCAAACAATCTTCAGAAATTAACGATTCGCATAAGCTGTTGACTTTTTTTGTATGTACTCGTATAATATGACTGAGTGCTATAATTGTGCTATAATATTATTATGAGGTATTTTTTATTTATTTTTTTTTTTTTTTACTTTTGAATGTTAAAATGAGATGAGTTTATTAAAATAAATACAAAAACGACATTTGTTCTTTTTTTACTCAAAAAATAGAAACGTATTCCAATTGAAAGTTTAGTGATATGTACCTACGTACAAAATTACCTCGTTAATCATGATATAATGGTATTTACATAATAATATACAGAAGTAGTGGTTGTTTTGATGACGCTTAGTGACTAACTTATATATTATATAATTCACTGTTAATTCATAAAAAAAAAAAAAAAAATAGTTTGCTTTTTTGCTTTTTATGGTTTTATATTTATTTTTATTCCTTGTAAAATGGTATGAGAACAATTCTCGATTGATCATCCGTACATAATATGTATTCATTATTCTGAAAATTTTAGCATCTGTTAAATAATTTTAGAAATTTAAAACGTAACTTTTTATTTTATTATTTATTGTGCTCTATATATTATAAATACCTTAAACACATTTAACATATTATTATATTAAACCATCATAAACGAATAATATTAAAGGTTATAAAAAATATGCTCAACGACTTCAAATCTGTTTTCATATATTTTTTACGCTCGACGAGTACTCAAAATATAATCCCTATTGGATAACATACAATATTATAATATAGTAACAAAAAAAAAAAAAAAAAATTACGTTATAACATGATATTATAATATACATACTATACATTGTGTAGCTAAGAGTGAAATGAAATTTCAAGTAAACCGCGTGTAATTTATATAATATAATACTATGTACCTAAATTGCACGCGGATTTTTAACGAAATTCGCTAAAAACATGTTATTAGTATATCAAACGCTTTTCGCAATAAGAATACACCCGCCGGCGGTTTTCGGTCGAGTATATTGTTCCCCCACGACTGCTCCATTTACCGCTGAAACCCAACAAACGCACACAAAAAATATACATAGTGTTTTTATTTTATTTTATTTTATCATCGCCGTCATCGTCCGTGTACCGGTGACATGTGTTATACAGTCCGAGTGTCTAAAACGCCATTCCTATACGGAAGCGCGTCACCGAGACGATACGCGCGTTGCGAACAATGCCACATCCGGGACCGATCACCGCACAGCATCGGCAGGAACTTAAGACGACTCTATACACACATCCATAAATTGTGCGTGAACACTGTTTCGCGTAGAAAACGGCCACCCGGGTTAGATATTTATAGTCAAGAAATCAAATGTATCTATAAGCGGCCAAGAAGGCAATATTTTCTGTGTCATATTATATAAAATAAATAACTATTCAATTATGAAAAACAAAAAACAAAATAACAGATTTTAAAACAATAATATATATTTATTTATTTTTAGATATGTGATTTATAATATATAAAAAAAAAACTAATACAACACAATAATATAATATTATTATAACTACCTGACCTTTATCGAAAACAGAGTTTAGTTTCATCCAACTGAAGTTCGATAGTTTTTTATTTTGTGAACCGTTTTTCAATATTGCTCCGTGATTACGCAACAACCAACAATATGGTACTGACACGAAACACATTTTAAATTAATGTCAAAGTATATTTTTAATTTAGTATTTAAAATTATTCAACATTGCAATAAGATTGCCTATATCGATCCCCTTGATACATACTATTTGAAAATAAAATGTATACAGGTTGTACAGCTATTATGGCAGAAGTTATAAGTTTATTACGAGTTACATAATAATTTATATAAGTTATAATATTATAGTGTAGAGAATGATTATTAATTATTACACCCGACCGAATCATGCACTGACATTTATGTTTATAATAACGTTATATTATAATACTTATGAGTTATGACTAGGTTTTTATTATAAATATTTCAAATCGTTTTGCGTATACACGTCACTCGGGCGGACTTAGTACGAGGAAAATCAAGTCAAGGCCGTGGACCATACAATGGTTATTAATGAATAGCATCTATCTACCAACTGGTTATTATCTATGCGATGTGTTTTAGTACCCACCAACTAATTCACAATTACAATTTAAAATATAATTTAATTGATTTATATGATATAATATCTATCTATGTGCCTACCTACTAAATGAGTAGTGAGTATTAGAATTGGTAAATCTGGTTCTCGGTGAATTGAGTGGTGGAAAAAAGAAGTAATAGAAAATTTGAATCCCGAAAAAAAGATTATAGGTAAATCAAGTCCCAGGAAAAATAAGTTATAAATTATTTATTGTATTATAATCCTTATTATAGAAGTCAGATCAATAATAGATATGTCTTATAATTATGCTATAAATTTAAAATCGTTTAAATTATAAAAATTAATTTTAGTATTATAGTCGAATCCAAATCAAATCAACTAATCGGGATTGGTTTCGCGAATTTTCAGGTAATAATATTATTTATAGATATAAATATAACAATTATTATAATATAATATTAGTATACGTACGTCGTACATAAATAACTAATCGAAAGATAGAACTTATTTAAAACTTTTTTTTTCCGCTAGACTCAATTTACCGCTTTCAAAATGTACACATATTATCACGGACCAATTTACCTATGGCCTCGTGAATACAGTCAGTTTAATACGCCGTAAGGGAAATGTTCGCGCGTACTAACCCGGGATTACAATAATATTATGACTCGTCGTTGACCGTAAATGTATTTTAATGTTTAGTATAATATATTATAGGTATACATCACGGGATCGAAATAACCATGTGCAAATGCGCGTTAATAACGTACTGTGTAAAATACCTTGAACTGGTAGAACGAACGTACGTATAAAATTCACAGGGTAGAATACTGAACAGATCTAGTGAATTTTTTCGGGCCGTCAATATCATGTATAAACGCTGCATAATAACGGATTAATCTAAAATCAATAATAAATAATAGTTTTTCGATTTATTTCGAATGAACCACAATTCGTGCACTCAGCCGTTTCGGTACTGTATTTATTTTCGAGCAAGTATACCGTTGCAAACGTAAATATTGAGCAAGTACCTATACTTCACGTTTTATAGTATAATATAGGTAACTATAATGTTAATATAGTTTACCTGTTTAACAGAAAAACTGAACAGATTTGACAATATTAGAAATTATATTTAGGTAACTATGCTTAGTTAATAATTATTTATAAACGATGATGTATTTATATTTCCCATGCCGTTTATCTTTTTTCCAGAATAGTGATATTGGTATGATAAATTCATATTATACTACAATACACCTACATAAACATAAAATCTAACAGAAGTATAAATTGTTCTTTGTTTTAATTAAGTTATTTATCAAGTAACTTAAACATCGTTTTGGGACAACTGATTTGAACCTTCTTTACGAAAAACCATATGAAGAACAAAAAACTTAATAGGTACTGCTCACACGTCTTGTGTTCGTGATAATATGCGTATGTTTAGTACCTATATATTTTTAAATATTATTTACAGATTCGTCATCGGATCTGAATGTTTAATTTAAATCAATTGTAAATACACGATTACATAGTTAATCATAAAATTACATTTATACCATTTAGAATAGTTTTTTACTCTACTAATATTTTAAATGGTTTGCAACGGCTTATTGTCGTGCTCACTACTCGAGCGAACGAGAGATGCAAAATAGACTGCTGCAATAGCTCTTACGTTGCCAAGTCCTGCAGTATATGATGTTTCAACTTCTTTGCCAATTCCATATACATAACGTCACTGGGGTTAAAACAAAATTCACTTACATTTGACAGCCTTAGTACAGTGTACTAAGTACACATTTTGTAAACCGAGTGTGATTAAATTGGAAAAATAAAAACAATATTATCGCCTATATTTTTAATTTCGTGGCACTATTCAATTGAAAAATATTAAAATCCATTAAAACGGATTGTGGTTTCAGCTAAATGTAAGTAACAGTCAAAACCGAACTGAAATGATGGCGATTGGTTAGTCATGATAATCGATAATAATAATTGTAAATTGCAAATTATGTAAAACCATTATTGTGATGTGTTAACTTATTTATTTAAAAAGTTGATTAGAAATATTTATCTTTATTTTATATCAAACAAATTGTTGTATTATACTATCTGGAAATCTTCAAAACTTATATGACAAAAAAAATTGATGATAGTAAAAAATGTAGTTTATAGTTCGTCGTTTATTAAATTATACATATGCATCTTAAAAATACTAATATTTTTCACAAATAAAGTAAACTTTATAACTCACTCGGAGTAAAGTAAGGTTCGACTTTCAAATAAAAATATTACAATAAAAAGGTTTTTCTTAAAACACAAAAAAAGTACTGTAAGCCAGTAGCTAAGCCTAGCTACTGATATAAAATATTATTACCTAACTTATTACTGAATTTAGAATTTTGATATGTCATACTCATTAATTTTTTTACACTTAAAACATATAGGTTGAAATTACTTATGATTTTCATTGTTTCACTTTTCACTGATCGTGTCGATTATTAAAAAAATATAACTATAATTATATTATTGTTAACACAACTATTATATGAGCTATACCTCAACAGTATATGACAATAATAAATAACTTACTTATAAGTCATAACATCTCACAGATATTTTGACAAATGTGCAAACAAAAAGAAACGCGATTGAAAATAAAATATATTAATATATTTTAAATAACTTCATGACTAGCTTTAAATCACATCATAACACAGAGAATAAAAAAAAGCTACCTTCACGGTTTTTTTTTTACATGCACAGTCCAATTGTTGGGAATATTCTTGGAACAATTTATTTTTGTTTTGTTCAAATATTTTAAGTTTAGCATTTCTTACATAATATAATCTTCTTTTGCACGACATTTAAACGAAATCATTGTCTTATTTTTCAGTGAAATATAATTATTTATTTATATTTACCCACCTTTCATCTTGAGAATGCAAATAAACCCACAATTCATTGGAATTCTGGCTCATGCGATTTCTTCTGTCCTTTGGCAGACAAAATAACATTATTTAATCATTTGAAATAATTCACAGTACAATATTATTATCAAAATGAAATAACTCATAAGTACATAATTAAAAAATAAGATTGTCTTTCAGCCTTTTTATTATCATTGCCTAAATAGGTATATTTTATAAGTTAAAAAAACTATTATAAAATCGAATGACGAACCTTGTACTTATTAAATGTCTAAACATTTTGTCTGAATTTTTTTTATCGATATTTTTAATAGAAAATAACTATAAGAATAAAAAATGTCATAACCATATTATATTATACTTATAAATAGTTTAAATAACGTTAAAATATTTTAAAAAGTTTACTATATGTATAGGTAAAATGTTAAATATATAAACATTTAGTAAACATTTTAAATATCTACGGTCATTCGTTTTCTAAAAAAACAAAACCAATTTTTTCGAAAATCGGTAAAATAAAGATCTATTCTACCAAAAAAAAAACGCTTAAAAGGATGTCGAACGTGTATTTTGAAAGTATAAAACAAACCTCGGCTCTATGCACACAACACAATGTACAGATACCTAAGAAACATAGTTTTAACTACAATAGAAAGATCATGACTTATACTATGCTTCCTCGATGAGTTTTTTTAAAAAAATGTTTTGGTTTATTTTTTATGGGGAATATGAAAAAACTGACATTTTAGATTCTGAGCGGAGTGATGAATGTATTGATTTTACAATGTTGTGTGTTTTTTTTTTTATGTGTGTGTACACGAGAACGTGTCAAAATAATGCTTCAATTTCAAACTATGGGGGTGGTTTCCGATAACAAAATGAATCTATTTGGTGCATTGGGGAGATCATTTTTTGAATTTCCCAATAGTTTTCAAAAGTGAGGGGAAAAACCAAAAAAAAAAAATAAGGAAAAACGGGAATTTTTACGCAAAACGAGTTTTCGACTAAATCGATTTTTTTAGATGGTTGTAATTCAAAAACTAATCACTGTAAATACTTGAAATTTCCACCAAATTTTTATGTCAGTGTTATCTATATATAGTTAAATTTTCAAAAATTTTTGACTTTTTTGAATTATTTATAGACAACTGAAATTTTCAATTTTTCTGAAATTTTTTTTTAAAGTGTCAATAAAATTTTTTGGCCCCACCAAAATACATGAAAATTTAATACAAAGTTCCTCATAAGTTATCCTTATAGTGATTAAAAAATTATAAGAATACATAGGCACAATTTTTTTATTAGCATTTGAAGTTCAAATATTGATAAAAATTCGTTAAAACCATGAATATTTGCAAATTATTTTGTAGATATAATTCATAAAAATTGTTGTATAAGTAGCTAAGAGTTGAAAATTCAATACGAAATTTTCCATAAGTTTAGCTAATAATAGTTATAAAAGAACTTAAATACTGGTATATTCAGGCCATTAAAACATAAACCACCTTTTTCACCAACCATTCAAAATTGTATTCTATGCAACAAATCATCTTCGTTCAGAATCGTTTTTAGTAGGTATACAATGATACCTATCATTGGTTTTAAATTTAACACTAGTGTATATATAATAATGATCCATATGGCACCTAATGTACAGCAGATCGGTACCCACTTACCCACTTTTTATGCTTAAATATTGGTTGATATATTAAATCGATCAAAAAAATCTCTTCGAAGAGGCATAGTTTAACATATCTCCTTTCAATAGAATTAATCACATTCCTTCAAAGTAAATTATTGAAGTAGCTGTAACTATAGAGCGAATGATAGTTCAGACTGCGTAAACACATTTTGTCTATATCATACGTGTGTAAGACGGAGACAACACATGCGGGTACGACGTCCTCTTAATGTTTAAAAACTAAACATTTTTAACTATTATAATATACACAAAAATTAAAATAATACACCCATTTTTGTAGAACCAATATATTCGTCACTTCGCTCAAAAACTAAATAAAACTTTTCTCCAACATTTTATAGTTCTTTTTATATGATCTCAAAATAACGATATACTACAATGTAATAAAAAATGTGTAGTTTAAACTTTAAATGGGGAATCAAAATTTTAAATTGTATTATTTATAAGTATTATAATATACATTACAACCGTTACAAACCCATGAAGATTTTTAATTTTTATGGTTAAATAATTTATTTTATAAATATAGAAATACCGTAATACTATGATGAGTATAATGATTATAATAAATTTAAATAAAAAATAAATGTATATTTAATATTTCTTAGTTTCTCTGTAAGTAAAAAGAATTTTATAAAAATGTTTTACAATTTAAGATTAATAGTTTTGTTTGTTTTGTAAGTTAAAAAAGCAAATTTTAGCATTTAGGTCAATCTTTAACAAAACTGAAAAATACATTTTACGTGGTTATTATAACATTATAATATACGAACTTAAATTTCCTCGACCATATCAGTTATGTAGTTATGTTATATAGACCTCATCAGTTAGTTTCACGGAATCCGTTATTTTTAGTTACACATCTTCAATAGAGCTGCTATCGTGTATATTCGATGTTATATCAAGCAATTTAAGAAATTGATATAAAGTTGATAAATATAAATCGTAAAATGATGGTCTCGTCGTCGTGATTTATCGTTTCTTAACCGACACTCTAAGATATTGCAGAGATGTGTCAAATATCAAAACACGTTACTACTATAATAAGTAATATTAGTATAACTTACTAATTATTCGTATTAATTCTAATCTGCACAATGAAATTGATGTAAGTATAGTGTAATGTGCAAAAGTGAGTACTGATGATTAAGACGTTTCCTAAAACGGCTAAAATCAAATTAAGTTTAAGCTGTTATAATATTATGTATATATATCCACACTTCGCGCCAATAATTAATTTAATTAATTAAGGGAGCGCGAGTCGTGAATAAATTTAGAGACGCTTACGTAATATTACACTATAAAGATATTTTAAATTATAATATTATACCACGCGCGTTTAGTGGGTATAATACAGGCGAAAGTTGCGTATTACATGATTGGAGCGTAATATCCACCCCAAGAGTGAAATTAAGCTGTATACGTTTTAAACATTTTATTTTGTCGTTTTGGAGACACGCCTGGCTATATATAGTTAAAATTGTTTTATATATAATTAATTAAGGGTATCTCACGAAATAAAAACCTTAAACACAATATGCCATTGCCTTGTATTATGTGTAAAGGTGTACCGTTACCGTTTTTACGAGCATATTGATATTATTATATAATAAATTAATATGATACATTAATAACGTCGTATACGTGTGGGCGATTTTTCGCTGACATTTTGTCGTCTCCATCGTGTTTGTTGTGCGCGATGGCCGATCGAATAACTGTGAACAAATGACGTCGTCGTGCAACTTATCGGTATTAATTTTTTAATTTTTTTTTATTTTTTTTGCGCTGGTCGGCAACGTTGAGCGTATATGCAAATTATACATACGTGTACATCGTTCGACGTTTTTCATTCGCTGCTAAAATAATTTACAATAATACGTACAGTTCCGAATGGGAAGCCTGAACGAGAGTGACGACGATAATATTAATATATATTATTGTAGACGTCACACGTAATATCAGTGGCGCCCAGAACATTTTCAAGAACTCTAAACCGTTATATCGTTACGTATATCCATTATGATGGCTATCGCGGTGGTTAGGTCGTAAATAAATTCTCGAACTAAATTATTAACTATGTGTGACGAAAACGATTTCCCCCATACGTGTCACTCCACGCTAATACGCGATATTTATAAATTATCCATTGTATTATTATAAGTCTTGTAACTTACTGTTTTCATTTAGTAGTGTACTCTATGAACATATTTCATGTAAGTAGCTCTAAGTACGTGCCTGCGTAGATTATTTATCACAATGGCTATCAATATTGTAAGCCATATATTCTGTTTATATTAAATTTTTTTTTTTTTTTAATCTCTATTCATTCGACTTTATAAATTATTATAAATGTGATTATACTCCGAATATCCGCTTATTAATTCATAAGAAACAATTCGATTTTATATAAAAAAAAAAAACATTATTTTTGTTTTCACACTAAAAAATATTTTAATTTTTTTTTTAAATTATCATACATCGATCGATTAAAACAAATCTGACGCAATTTTATATAACGTCAAATTTACCGTTATCGACTAAATAATTTTCTATTTGCAAAACAACTACTTATTCATTTGCATTTATATAGTAACGCCAACGTGCAGGTATTATATTAATTTTAACAGATTTATAAACAGATTTAAATTTAAATCTATCCAACCATATCACATTTTTAACACGTGCATTGTTCACAATTTCCATTTTAATTTTTAAAAATATAAAAAAGGTAATTACAAGAACACAAAATCATTGTTACTCACGATAACGCTACATGAATTACTACAATACAGTTATAATGTGTATATTATAGTTATATTCCTGATTGTATGATATGTAGATCGATTATAATTCGTGAATTTAAAAAACCGAGTTAAATATTAATTTTGGCGTAAACGATTAGAAACCTTATTTTTTAATTTTGTGTAAATAATAGCTAATACGAAAAACTAAGATCATTTTTCTCTCGGTTAAAATGATGTATCCCAAACTAACCACCCGACTAATCCTATTATGAATAACGCACTTACATGAACTACTCATTATCATAACTATCTACCGACTGTCTAGCACTTAACAAGTAAATAACAAGTTTGGATTCTCCCAACACTCACCAATACAACCTGTAGCTGTCCGACTGCCCACGAAATGCAACCCTCATGACCACTACAGATTTGATAGGGGTCGCATATGCATTATGCATTCATATGCCACTGCATTTAATATAATACTATGTATGATATTATATTATTGTCTTCAGCGTGTAACGAAATAGCGTCGAAATAAACGTAATAATATTGTATGTGTTGTTTTATACCATAGGAATTTTTAAAATTTAAGCGATTTATCTGAAATGCGATACTCCAGCCGGGCGTTTGTATATTGTAATGCCCATAATATATGTATGAAGGTATGTTCGCCGCCTGGACAATTTTTGGGTATAATAAAGATTTAACCGAAGGCTGGCTCATATCTTGATTTAATTCTTATTTTATATTGTATGCAATTTATCTTCTAATATTGCAGATACTTTGCAGACCGATGAATACGTAATACGTGTTTACAATGATGTTATGTATTTTTTAACTTCAAAGAATCAAAAGTAAAAATTCTAAGAGACTCGGAAAAAAACAAAAACTAAAAAAGAGGAGAAAAAAGTAAACGATCTGTGTGATGTCGAGTGTACATTGTCATTATAAGTCACTCTGTTATTCATGTATTAAATTAGAATTCAAAGATTAAACATTGCACACGAAAAATAATCCTGAACGAAGACTCCTTAGATTTAGACTATAATATAAATATATTATTATTATACTATTATATTATTATAATATTATTATTATGGCTATATTATAGCCATCAACCTATATTGCTATATTGCTGTTATAAGTATATTTTTAACAATATACAATATACGTTTGAGTAATTTATTTTTACTATAAGTAACACACTAATACAGTAAGATAAAATAATTTTTAGAAAAAATATTGCGTTTATATTGTATTCTAATAGTATATATTATTTATTCAATGCAGTATTTACATTAACTTTTGTTTCGTACACCTGCTTATTTTAGGACTGTGTGAATAGGTTTGTGATGTAAGTAGTCAAAAACAAATAAAAATTAATATTTTAAAATGTTTACTAGATCAAATTTCCTACCAGAAACCACGCCCAAAGTTAAAAATCAAAGAATTTTTACAGGTGATGGCAATAACAAAAATACATTATTTAAAAAAAAACATATTATTGTAAACTGATTACATGCACAGCAGCCTTTCAGAATCTAAATTATAGAACAACTAATATTTTAACGCAAAATGAGATTTTACAAAAAGTTGATTTTTTTTTTTTTTTTTTTTTGTTATACAAAAGTAAATAACTGTAAAGATTTGAGTATTCATGAAATATTTATATAAGTATTTCCTAACTATATTATTTTCAAAATATTTTGTGAATATTTAATTTTTTTGTGTTTCTATTAGGTTCTTTGATTTATATATGATAACATTTTTGTATATGACTAAAACAACTTAAAAATGTAATATACGATACATCATATTAGGATTTTTTTATATCAATCTCAAAATACGCATCTATATGACATATATTATATTTGTTTAGAGATATTTCGAGTTTAAATTTTTATGAAATTGGATATTTTATTGTAATTCAAAAAATGTTATTTGCAGAGACTTAAAGCATTTCGCCAAAACTATATTATTATTAAAAGTACACAACAAAATCGTCAAAATACTTTAAAATTGTAAATATTTTATTAGTATTTATATTATAAGTCTATATCTATGCTATATTCTATAGTACATCGATATTTACTTATAAGTTAATAACAGGTTAGTAATATTTTATGAATTAATATTATAATTATTATTATATAATATATACAACTTTTTTTTGTCAAAAATAAGTTGAAATTACTGTACAACTAATAGATAAATAAATTACTAATTGCAATATAAATGTGTAATAAATAAAATGTCCTTAAATGGTCGACACTTTGAAAAATCGTCTTCGCAAAAAAACAATTTTCGAATGCGATAATTTATCATTTAATATAATTCAACTAAAAATTAACGCATACATAGCAATCGATACGTGCCTTACAGTGTAACTTCTCCAGTTTATTTTCAATCATAATGTTTATACAAGTTAAGACTTGTTACCTACTGACATTCAAATTTAGCAGTAATTTTATTGTCTTCCACGAGCAAAAATGATCATAAAAACATTTGGACAACCTAGGTAGGGTAAAAATATTTTTCTCAGTGCTTACCGTTGATACCTTTATCTGTCATACACTCGTATCTAGCCATACCGAGATAAAAGAAACAAAATTGTGGAATATGGCTGTATTACTGTTTTTTTTTTTTTTTAACACAAACATTAAGCTTTAAGGGACAACACTTTTTATGGAATAAAATAAAATAAACAACATAGAAATAACATTAAATTTTGTAAAACGAATATTTTAATTAGATAAACTTTATACATACATAAGATTAATTACAAAATAAAAATAAAAACAGATAGAAATTGTGACTTCTAGATGTTGTCCTTGTACAATCTTAAATCGTTCTTCCCACATTGATATACGCTGATATTTTATATGATCATATTTATGAATTTAAAAAAAAAAACAATTGAATTCAACAACCGATAATAAAATAAGATGGTATTGAGTAAAAATAATAAAATATTTTATAGTCAATTTTGTGTATTTCTATATTACCTATATGGTTATTTCTAATTTTTATTTTTTATTGTAGATATACAATTAGTTTTATAACGTAAAAAAATACACTATATACCCGTTCTATAATGTATATTATGTAGATAACCCTTGTCTTCTACACTAGTTTGTTTCAGTGAAGCCCAATAATTTCATAACTAAACGTGTAAAAAATTTAATTTTTTTCAAAAAAATTGATATTTAATCTAATCAAAGTTATAAACATTTATCTTAAATAAATCTAAACATAATGACGTTTCAAAAATAAACTGTTTTTAATTTTAATTTAAATCATGTATAAATGTCATATATACATTTTTTTTCCTGTCATCACATTATACTAATTATTATATAAACACAACAAACCACCCCCCCCCCTTAAAAAAACCTACCAAATCAAATAAATAAAAAGTGCTGTAGATTACTGGACGTCTCAAACTACACTCCCTTTTTAAGATAATCGATGTTAACTTATTTAGGTTAGTTGTCAGGATCTTTGAGAATCTAGACCAGCGGTCCTCACTAGAATTTTAGAAAAGGCCAAATGTAATTTTTTTAAATTATTTGCGGGCCGCATGCCCGCATACATTATTAATGATAATAATTAAAAATATAA
>VUJU01002367.1:20593-38221 GCA_009835225.1 Aphis craccivora
ATCTAGACATACGTAATACACTTTATGAAATTATGATACAAAGAATACTTATTTTATTAAAATATCGAATTTAAAATAACATATTTTTTATTTTCATTTAAATATATAATATTATCAAAATTATTAAAATTTGTAATTTTATTTTGCACCATATGTCAGTACTATTGTAGTGTATTATATTATTAATGTATTTCTAAAAAAAAATAAAACAGTGATTCTTTGTTTAAAATTTAAATTATAGTCATATTATACTTTGGAAGTTCAAAAGTCAAATTATAGCCGATACGTGTTAAATACTAATATTAATTAGCATGTGATAACTAATAGAAATGATACCCGATACTCTGCACAACAAAAATAATATAAAAATGTTGAAAGGAAAATACGAAAGTAAAAATGCACAATGATAAATAATAATTTAATTAAAAATACCTTAAAAAAAAAATAGAAAAAAAAAATCAGAATAAATATTTTAAGTATATTATATGACTAGTTTAAAATCCGACATTGTATATATACACAAGTTGAAAAAATCGTTTGTAAATAAAATAACTACCCCGAACATCTCTGGAATCCCTTGCTTTCTTTTTAGAATCTTCATAGAAAGTATTCGTGTTATTCTATTATTTTCTCAAAATACATTAAAAAGTGTTCTTTAATATATTATTATACATAAATACTGTATACAAAAAAAAATTTCATACATTTTCCATTACTGCAAATTTTAAAAGTATATTCTGAATAAGGAGATGAGGAGTATATTATTTTTATTTTCACAATTTTTTTTTCTGTTAAAATGTTATATAATTAATTTTGTTTTATTTTCTTATATAATTAAATAATTTAATAGGTACTCCCAAAATATCATGAATCTATATATTTAATTATTTAACTATTGATTTGAAATCTAATATACCTACAATTATTAGTAGTTAGTACTATTATTCAAGGAGGCATTTCGAACATAATAATATTTCGTTTTCAAAAATGTCAAAATAAATGTTTTAAATGTTATGTTTTTTTGGTTTTCTTTATTATAAGATTTTAAATTGTTATTCGCCGCAAAACCTGAAAAAATAATTAACAAGTTATTAACTAACAATTTTTCGATAGAGTTATTGTTATAACATTTGAAATATCTACAATAATTTGCTTTGTAGGTATTCAAATAGTATACTGGCATTCTCTTAGTTGAATATTTTAATTTTTATACACATATAAATAAATATGCGAATAAATTATCCTCCATTACTTCAAAATGACTATAATATTGGTAAAATGAAAACAGTGAAATTTATTTTCACAAATAATAATGACTGATTTGTGACTGGCTGTTGTTGAATAGTTGAGTCTTGAATGGTTCAATGAAATTATAATTTACAAAAATATAAATAATTATTGACATTTATGAAGTTTTAATAAAATACAATGTTGAAACTTATTATTTGACTTGACTATTAAGATAATTGACATTAATCTATAATTAGGTAAAGGTATACCTAATATTTTGGTGATCTAAATGAGTAAAATAAGTAATAAATGATCTACCCGAAACATAATGGCTGAATGTATAAACCCACAAACTGAAGTCCTTGTCTAGCACACTTAATGTTTATGAGAATTTAGTGGATTCCCAATAGTGGATGAAAGAATAGTGTAAATTTATGCATCCATCAAAAGGTTCAATATTCAATTATTTTATAAGTAACATAAAATCTATATTTTGTGAATAATTAATATAGTAACTAAAATATTTTTATACCACAATTTTTTTTTTTTAGATAAGTTTTTAAAAACTATTTGTATGTTTTTGGTAGTAGGTACCTAGTAGATAGTAGATTCTTATGATACCACTACCAATATTTTACTAGTGAATAATATAATAGTTCAGCGATGAATAAATGTGTGACACATAGAATTAAAATCTTACATCACCATTGAAATCGAAGTAAAATAATTGGAATTCCACGTAAAAATTATAAATAATTTTTAAGTTGGCTACTCTAATGACTGATTTTAATGACTGGTCATCAACAATATTTTTTACCTACAAATTATTGAAGAACAATGATATTAGGAATTCTGATAAAAATGTTTAGTTGAGGTTTAGCTTATATTCCTTTATTATTTTACTATACACAATTACACAAAGTTATTATTGTTTGTTTTAATAAAATATGTTAATTATTTATTTATTTTAAAGTTCAAACTAAAACTTTTTTCATAAAACTTTAGAATATTGATTTCATACACACTTTTAAAAACTTAAAATATAAGTAACAAAAGTACAAGACATGTTTGGGATAAGTAACATGTGATAGCTGCTTATTTTTTACTTTAAAGCTACTCAAAAAAAAAAAAAACCTGAAGGAAGACAATAAACCTATATTTCTTATAATCTGCAATTAGTGATTACTATAACAAAAATTAACAATACAATTTGTTCATTGACTTTTACAATTGGCTGTATATATTTCCCTTTCTACAGTACAATATTTAGGTTGATCACAAATAACAGTTTCTATAAATAAAATAATCTTAATTTGAAACGTTTGTATAGATATTCTAAAACATTCTTTAAATGTAATAACAATTTATTAAAGTATATACATACATATAAATTTATATATTTTATTAAATTAAATCATGGTTAATCAACTTTTGAAAAATATTAAAATTATTTGTACATAATAATTATACCTTATGAAATGTGACATGAATTCAACATTTTATTATTCTAATAGAGTGATTATTATAATCAACAATCATTATAATTATAATATATCTAATGTAAATAGTTATTACCTACTGTAACGGTAAAATTAAAGACATTTTAGAAATAGTAATACAATTTTTAAGCATTATCTTATTTTAACTTTTATGTAAGTATCTAATAAATTACTTATTACTTATAATTTATTAGTTAATATAGAATTATTTAGTCTATATAATAATATCTTTACACATGTACCAAAATAATTATATAATAATATAATGAATAATCAAACCTGATAGTATAATACACTTCTAATCACAATAATTTTAAATTTAAACAAAGCGTTCAACAAGAATACAAGAAAAAATGATTAAACTTAATAATTTTGCATTAGTTAAATATAATACAACATTAATTGTCATATTTCTAGATAGGTAGTTAAAATATCCTTAAGAATATTAATTGGTAATTAAATTAATCATAATATTTAAAAGACGTGTTATATTCATCGTACAAAGTATTTTAATAACAGATAAAACATAACATTTTATAACAATTTATTATTTACATTTAATTTTTGTATTTTTCTGGTTTTCACTTGGTCAGTGATAGCAGTATTCAATGTTTTTTTTATTATTTACACATTTATGTTACATAAAATTATATCTACTAAGGGTTATTTTTTAAATAATACTAATAGGTAGATTATAATATGCTATAACGTATGAAACTAATGTAAGTAACTATGAATATTATAGATCCTATACATAATAATAAAATTTTAATATTTCATACTATATTTATTAAATGTAAAAATTAAAATAATTAAAATTGTTATAATTTACAATAATATAAAGAAAACGATTGTTTAAACTGTTTACAACAAAAGTATTACGCTGTTTCAATTATATCAAATTCGTGGTTATAAATATAATACTATAAGTCATACTACGAACCATAGAATAAAATAATATGTTATAAATAATATTATACTGAAAATAAAAATAAAAATTCTTATTTTCTCAACAACATAGTTTTAAAGTGACTATAGAATTAAATAAATAATTTAATATTTATTCCGATAATACATTTTTATATTCTTCAAAACAAAATTCTTTTAAAATTATAAAATAAATTTACGAAATATGTCCATGTTCATAATACCAAATACTATACATAATATATCAAAAATATATTGTATTATGCGCATACATTTTGTAAGCCAATACAAAACTTATGTTTAAAACATCATTTGGTAAATATTTAATGAAATCTTATTATGAAAGTTATAATATCATATAAGAGAGAATTATAAGGGTTGAGAGAGAAAAAAATTTAGTCCGTTTATATATAGATGTTTACATACGTTATATGAAACTGTAACTTCGAAGATAAGTAATAAATCGCTTTAAAGTATTTTTAAGTCATTATCACTTTTATAGTAAGTACCTACCGTCATTGTTCGATAACTGCATGTTTCTTATTATTATGCATAATATTTAGTCAGTAAGTACATATAAATTGTGATAATATACGCATAATACATTGGCTTTGTTTTATCATTATTTTAATTGGTTAAAATTGTATCGCATTAAATTACTTGACATCCACTATTGATCGATCGGGGTCTAAAAGTACACAGTTTAAATTTTATTTTTATTTTATAGAAATATACAGTTATTCACAATCTAACTAACATAATATAAAAGTACAATGAGCAAATGTAATAATTTATATTTTACAGCACTAAATTGAATGGTATAGTAGAGCCATTGACAGGCGACAGCAATCAAATGCTTAAAATTTAATATATATTTTAAACAAATTTAGTATTGTCTAGTTCAAAAAAATGTTCAGTAAGAATAATTTTTCAAATGTAATTTTTAATAATTGATATTTATTTATTAAACAATTTATGCCCAGAGAATACAAAAACTAGTGTAGGTAGTATAAAACAAATGCATATATACCCAATATGAAATAAATTAAAAATGAAAATACAAATTAGTTAATTAACAATGTTTTTATTTTAACATATCATCTTTGAATAAATCAAAATTATTCAAATCTTTACACAAGTGTTTAAAATTCGATATAAGAGTGCTATTTATAACACAACAAATGTTTACTTGATAAGTATACAAATAATGAAAATTTTGAATATTGACTTGTGTTATATTAAAATATATAATTTACAATTTGAAAATTTTTGAAAATTTGGACAATCAATGTAAACATTAAAAAAAAATTTAACAAAACAATTCATCAGCCAAATTGCTTATAGAGTTCTATGAGTTTATTTTATATTGACATTTAACTGAAAATCGCCAGATGATCAGTCAAATTAATTGTATATGCGCTACCAGGCGAAGGAAACGTTGTTGTCAATATTATTTATTAACTATCTGAAATTTTTTCTGATTTAGAGACTTTAGATTATAACAATGCATACAACTAAGTTGTTGCCTAATTTTATATTAATTTCGTATTTAATCACATCAATAGCTTAAAATACAATACACAAGTTCCAGTGTAATGTATAACTTGTGTATCGAAACGAATTTTTAATATTTAAACAGTTCTACATGAAACACACTCAAATTTTAAGCCGCTAAAATCAAATACTTTATAGAGACTTGATTTAACTTAAAAAATATTGGTGTTTAAACAGTAAAGAGAGTTTATTGTTTTTTATTTTGGGCTTATTGCAATTTAATGAATTTATATGTATTTTTTAATTTTTCAAGTGTTCAAAAATTATTATAATTGTATATGATATAAAAAAATATATTAATGAATGATATTTTAAATATATTTATTCGTCGACAGCCGACACAAATGAATACTACACACTTCTGTACAACAAATTAAAAAAAAACTATTGTCGTATTGAAAACTTTAAAGTTTAAATACGTTAATTCGTATTTCATCCAAATAGATTTTGATTTTCAATATACGAATGCTCACCGATCATCCTGAGTTTTATATTCGTGCAAAAATTATTTATCTATAAAACGTAGGTTAGGTTAACCTAACCTGTGTATATGTATGTGCAAATATGTTACCTACCTTCAATAGTGTATTGCGTAATCCCGCCGTTAGAAACACGCACGCAAAGCACCGGAGGTTGCGTATCGGCAACGTTTTTTTGCACAGGGCCAGAGCAACATCTGTCTTCGTCGTCGCCGAACACTCTTGAAACCGCCGTATTTCGATTATAATAACAATAATCAACGCAACATTTTGTACACATATTAAAATAATTAGCTATATAGTATTAACACCGCCTGTTTATAGGCTACATTAGACACAATAGCTGCAAGTCCGTTCGTGCGCTCAATTTATGGGTACACAACATTATTATAATACACATTATTTATCTCAGAGAACCGGTGCAAGCAGTCACATTTAATGTGCTCGTAGATGCGATGCCAGCAAGTGAATTGCACTCCAACAAGTGCCGGGATTTTCAGCATTACCAGAGCACCTGATGAAGTACAATCAACAGGTGGTTTGAAAAACTTTGCCACACACACTCAGAGATAATATAATAACGTTCTCGTACAGATTATAGGTTAGGTTAGCCGTAAGATTACCTAACATTATAATATAATAATATACATGGTTACATTACACGTGTGGTGTACATACTATAATGTGCTCGCGTATAAAGCTGTAATTACATTGGATACGATATTTACTATACTATGTGTCGTGTGTGTATATACTCTGCACGGCTGCCGTGGCGATGGTGGCGGACAGTCATCGCGGCGACGACAAATAGACGATTTGGTTAAATTTTCACGCGCTACTTCAGGTACCTGACTTCGTCAACATTACAGAGTCTAAGAGTGCCTGTAGCAGCCCGTGAAAACAACCGATTTCTCGATATCGCATACGCACATTATACTCTTCTCTGCTGCTGCTGCGACGGTGGAGGCGGCGGCGACTGAGAAGAGTGCTCCTGCTGGAAATGTCGCGTGTATATTATAATAATAATATTATGTGATGTGAATAATATTCGCAAACTCGAACAAACAAAATATTAAAANAAAAAAAAAAAAAAAAAAACTGCTAATAGAAACCAGAAAAAAACGAGTTTTAGAACAAACAGAGATAAAAAAAAACAACCGAAACGCGCTATAGAAATAGGCGGCGACCGACATATGTGACTGAAAACGGACCCGTACTAGACCGTACACGGACGTAGTACGGTCGTGTGTATACTCCAACAGATACTCATTGTCTCATTGTATATAATTACTGTTGTTATTATTATTATCCGGTGAATTTATCACGACAATATTTGACGTAGTCTAAAACGAGACTTGCGAGTGTGCGCACTGCGCACCGTACGCGCAACTGTTACGGTCGAACGTCATAGGCGCCGGCGACGGCGGAACTGCAGGCGACTTGCGGCGATGTCGTAAGTTGCCAACGCTTTTTCCCTATATGCATATTATCACGATATTCCGATGACGCGTGTGTATAAATAGTGACTTTGAGGATATTATATGTGTGTGTGTGTGTGTGTGTGTGTGTGTGTGTGCAGCAATGCAAAAACTGCAGTTTGAGTGGGTACACGCGTGAGCATATTATGTTCGTCCACGGTCAAAAATATGAATCATTAAAACGAATGGGTAATTTGTTTTTTCGACATGACAAAAGAACAAAGACAAACATGAACGTGAAAAAAAAAACAGTGACACAAAGTTAGGCCGCGAAAAAAAAATTTTGAAAAACCAAACAATCGTCCGAAATTTACGTCCGTCGGCAGCACACGCGTTATTATTGTAGAGTGGCGGACTCGGCGCGCGAAAAGACCGCACGACGGCGGTTGAGCGGGGCCTCTACTGCGGCGATTTCGCCATGTCGTGGACAGCCACCGGCGCAGTGTTACCACCTCGCGAACTCGTTCGTCCGCCGTCGCCGCGTTACGCGCGCGCCGACACGCCGAGTACGCGTGTCGCCCACTAAAGCGATTAGATTACACGGGCAACACGAAACATATTATAGCTAGCAGTATACCCCGTTCAGAGATTTGCGAATAATATTCACGAATATTATAATTGCGTGCGCGCTCACATAGCCGCACAATAGGAAATAGAAAAAAAAAAACAATATCACAGCGATGTCTATTTACCCGGGGCCGGGCGATTTGAAAACAGCAAAAAGCCCCGAGGACAGACGAGTCCACCGTCCGTCGGTCCGGACTTCATGCGCGCTACACGGCAGGCATCGTGAATATTATACCTCCTCCGATTTCCAAACCGCTATTACGTCTATGCCACCACGTTGTCGATTATTGTTGAACTGTAATTGAATGAAGTCGACCGCTAAAAACGCACTTACAGTCACCGGTGCAACGAAATAAAACGCGGTACGTCGAAAATAATGCACCTCGCACGCTGTACCGTACCCACTTCCGATGCAGCGAAGATAGCAGCGCGGCCGAGTCCTTGCCGCCGCACGTACAATGTATTCGCGAAACAACGACTATTAAATTATAATATTATTACACTGCGGTTTTACCACGTTGCACCGTTGCACTCGTAAACATGTATACAGCTATGTATTGCATGTATGCGTTTTATGATCGACGTATAAACGTACATGTATATATGTATACTTACGTTATTAATCATTAAAACCGAACTTGTTACGATCGACACGCGCGCGCGTTATTGTGAACGATTGCACACCGCGAGAATTTTATCTTTTTTTGTTTCGTAGTTGTTTTGCGACGAATTACTGCGCGTTTCGATCGCACGGACTTATGACCTCGCAGCACACAAAGGACGGAAACAGCGGAATAAACGCACGCGTCTAACTCATAACAAAACGACTGCAATGCTGCACCGCGAGTGCATTATAATAATTTATGTGTAGTGAAAGCAGCGTTCTATTTATAGCTATATAATCATAAAGACCATTGTGATATAATATTTAATGGTAATATTATTTTCACCTTGAATCCCATAATACCTAACATTATATTGTTGCTGCATTTCTGCAATATAAATATTAAATACATTTTTATCAACAGTTCGGTTAAGCGAACGCAATAAACAAAACGGCAATGAAATGAAATCAATATAAATGTATCTAAAACTGTGCCTTCTATTATAGTGTTTAAATTATGTTATTTTAATAAAAACCAGAGTTGCGAGGACGACATCATAGACGAATGCGCAAAAAACGCGTTTAACGAGATTAGCAAAGTAAATCTGCGAAATATTTGGCCTGAGTTCATACGAGTACAACAAGATGTGAACCTATATAGGCTATAATACTATAGGCATAACAACTGTATATGTAGGCGCTCACATTTGGTTATTCAGATTTGGTAGAAGGAAAAAAACTACTGCGTCAAACAGAATTCGTGAAATTTTATATATTCCATTATTCATCATTCGATTTCATATTTCTTATAATATATCGCATATACACATCACGATACACACGTATAATATTATATATACACAATAAACACTACTTCTATGACTGTGCCCCGTGTCGTGTGACTAGAAGTGTATAGTATCGTATAATATATAATAATAATATAGCCTACAGAAGTACAAAATATCGTGATTTGTCGCCAAGCTCAAAAAGCTGTACAAAGAGGATGCCAAAGTACGTTATACATACATATTATACATATATGAGATACATATTATTAACTTACCCGTGTTGAAAGTCCCGGTGGTGTAGTACGTGCGTAAATTACGGTATGGTATATAATAGCGAGTGTATTATATAAGTATAATACGCGAGTATATATGTATACGCGGTGACGATAGGCTTCAGAAAAAAAAAGGGGTTGAAAAGGATTGGAGAAAAAAAATTGTCGGTCGTACACTCTTGCAAGTCCATGTGTCAGTCTGTGAGAGAGCCGTCGACTAGGACGCCGCCGGTGGAATTTCTACACGTACTTTTCCTCTTGCCATCTCTCCCACAAGCGGTGACGACGACGACGGCGACGACGAGGCGCAGCGCAGCGCGTTCGATGCAACGCAAACGAATGACCTTGCCACGTGCATGCACATTGCAATTTTTCGTTTCACGATTGCAACCCCCACCGCCGACTCCTCTGGCGCGATGGTTTATGTGGTATACGTTATTATTATTATTATTATTATACATGGACGTATAAGTATAATATTATATATACATGTACTATTTATTATTATATGTACAGTGAACACACGTGGGTGTATGTATGGTGTGTGTATGTGTGTGTGAGTGTGTGTACCTACACGTTTTACTATATTTATATATATAATATGTCATATGTAGGATTATCGAGGGGGCCTCTCTCGACTTACGGCGAAATGTTCACTTTCCTTCATCCCACCGTCACCATCCTCCCCCGCCCATTCACTATGTTTGTCCTGCTTTGAGAACTTATAATCTGGATTCTTCAAATTTCAACCCAGATCCTCCTATATGTACAACGATTTGGTTAGGTATGTCCTTTGCATATACATAATACGTAAATAATATATGTACAACGAACGATGATATTTAAACTCGACCACAAATCGATCGTCCAGTATAATACTTATATACCTACATTATACTTTATACAGTACTTGTATTATAATATACCTACTACTCGTGTCACTTCATATACAGCAGCATGTAAATTTTTATAAATACAAAGAGTAAATCGATCCCCCCTTACTTGCAGTCGCCCACCATTCCCTTTCCATTTTTCGTACCCATCGATCGACAATGACTATCAAACGCGTGCAGTCTCGCGATCAAGATTTAAACAATACATTCGGCGATGTCCTTAAGTAGCCAGAGATACTATTATTACTGCATCCACTCAATGTAATATATATATATATATAGATAGACTGTATATAGGGAATAGATACAACTTTTTTAAACTTACATTTTTAAAGTATGATAATATACAGTATTTTGTTTTTATACGATTGACTAATTGTAATAATTACAATATCGATGCATATGTACATTGTAAAAGAATATAATAATGATAACCATGTATTATTATGAATATAATATAAATTATGTTTTTTATAGTACATAAGGAATTCTGTGTGTGTGATGTTTTTAACCGTTTATTACCGTAAAAAGATGTTTAAGATTTTTACTGTGTAATGCAATAGTAGGTAAAAATAGAAGGTATTAGAACTGAAAATTATAGAATAACTACTCTCCTTTAAATGTTATGTTATATTTATTTTATCAAACCTATTCTGTGATCATTAGTTTGCAACAAACATGCGTTTTTCAATTCATTACCTAGTGAGTTTAAAAACTGTGAAAAGTATGTAATGAAATTTAACAACTGTATATGCTGAAAATGATTGCTAGAACTGAGAAAATATTTCTCTATTAAAACACATAAAATAAGTGTTTCAGATAATGGATGTTTGACCTTGAAAAATAAATTATAATGTAATCAAATTATGAAAAATGTATAAATAGTTTTGTGTCATGTGTGTATTCATAATACACTATAATAATAGTATATCAGGACAAACGTCAAACGTCGTAGAAAGTTTCAAAATATAAAAATAATAATGGAATTTATCAGTATCACTATGTATAATTTATTAAAATTATTTGATTTTTTCTAAAATTATTTCTAAATAAAAGACGCTAACCGTTTTTTAAACAATTGGCATATTATAATGTTCGACATTATAATACATATTGTTATATGACAAACTTAGTGAGTTATGAGCTATTTATGAAAAAAAACGTACCTGTTACTTATCTAAACACGAACACATATTCACTGTTCATGTAGTATGTTTAAAATACAAAATAAAAATGAATTTTTTTTCAATAAGTATCGTTTGAAACGTACCTTTTATTTTCAAAGTTATGTATTTGAAAAAGGTCAAACAATTTTTATCCCTTTAAACAGTTTAAACGTTGTTTGATAAAAAAAAAAATATATCTTTTTTTTGAAAGCATCTTTAAAAATTGTGCTATTATAATACATGCAAAAAAGAACTGAGAAGTACACATTTGAAAGATAACGTTTCGAATCGTATAGCGAATGGTGGTCACAAACTCACATAGTGACATGTCACGACACTAGACAAAGGGACAATCCGAATTAATACCATTTGAACTATAATATAATAAAAAATATTATATTATAACTCATGTGATAACTGATTATTAAACCGCATGACGTTTACGATAAAAAAAGTCACTTCCCGCCTTCATTAAAACAAGCGATTGTCCAGGACTTAAAATTGTGTGCATTGCGTCACAAATAGCTATTAATAGTAAAGTACAGAACTCGATGCTGTGTTAAACAATGTGTATAATTGTTTTTTACACACAATTCAATTGTATATTGCATAACAGGCAACCCTGTTAAATCATGTACTGATATCGATACAATTCAAAATTTTAGTTATTTTAGGCACGAAACTAATGTTAACGATAGAAAGTTATTGGTATATTTTGTTCTCGCTCAGTGATGTGATTTAAGAAAATCGTATTTTTACACAGCAGACCTGTATTCACCTCATACACATACTAAACTAACCTCGTTGCCATTTCGTGCAAATATACATTAAAGAAGGTCGTCCCGAACAGTTGTTTCGGAGCAGTGAATCGATATCATATACACCGAGCATGTAATGTGTTGCATTACGGTGCGGCAGGGCCATCGCGGCCTACTTCGGTATCGTCGCCGGGGCGCCTTCGACCTAACTGGGGCCAGAACAGTAAATTTGATGGCACTGAAATTTACGAGCGACGGAAACGTGTGTGAATGTGATTTGTGCGGCAGCCAATTTCCCAGTTTTAAGAGCAGAAAAAAAATAGAGGAAAATAATAAAGAAAAATACTCGTCTTTCGGGTTTAATGGAACGTCGCAGAGATAGATAGTGTACCGCGCAGCACTACTATTTCTTCTTTTACTTTTTCTTATATTACTATATACTATTGCTCGACGAATCCTACCATTCCGTTTTAGATTTCATCGTGAAAATCGCTATCATCTATACGTATTACGGAATTCATTAGAGAAATGTACATAGTTATATTATTTGACGGCGTTAAAAATACCAGTATAAGTCACTTACGCGTGCGTTGATTTAGATATAAGGTTGACGAGCTAAATGTACAATATAAATAACGCACGGTTATAGACTATGATAGTTTAAAAATAACGATAAATTCTAGGACTGTAATAACTAATAAATAAGTAAAAAAAATATTATGCGTACATATTCAATCGTCGCTGTCACAGGAATACAATACACCACATCATGAGACGGACTTCTGCTCCGGGAACACGTTTACTATTGTAGTAAAGTCGTTGTGAACCGAGGTCCAAGAGATAGCTATTTTATTTGTTCATACAATGTCTATAATATCGATATGACAATTTATTATGCTGATCCATCTGTATTTATCATGTCGATATACACTACCTACGTGTGCTAGTTGTGAGATGTCGCCGTTTTCGATTGTTTATTTATTATTATTGATATGCTAAATTGCAGTATGATTGGGTACACGTCGATGTTACAACAGTATACCTGCACTCGTCCGACTCATCTATTCTAATATACATTATGCAATAGAGTAACTTCGATGTACCATAAACACGGTGCACTGTTATAAATAATTATAACGAACACTTGATGAATAACGATTCGACGCAATTTCGCTGTGTGTCGTGTGTGTGTGTATAAAACCAAAAGCGAACATAATAAATAATAATTAATAGTGTATATTATAAAACTCGCATGCTACCGTTACATCCGTTTTTCAATAATTCTAAATGAGTATACGAGTATGCTTCGAACGAATAAACGATAACATACTACTGTATATACACGCGGATTTATTAAAAAAATAACTACGTACTTGCACTTTAGATAGTACTGTTGTATGTATTATACCTATGAAGTATTAGTATTTTATAGATAGCGTGTTACACTGTCACACACAAAGCGGATTATAATTAAAACGCCAACATTGCAGTGTACAGCAGTCTTATATTTCACATTATTAAAATATTATGTGTATTGTATACCTACCACAGTATTATGTATTATTAACTAAATAAGGAGGAATGGAGGATATTCGTTAAAATTTATTTGTTTGGTTGATATTATGCCAGAAAGCTATTAATATTAATATCTAACGCCAATAAATCATACAAAGTAACTTGTCGTTCAATGTTTACGTCTATAATCAATCTATATAAAACAATGATAATATTTCATAAAGCATTCCAATTTATTGTTAATTAGCGATATTTGCGTTGTAGAAATTAAAAACTAAGACTAAAATTATTGTCTTGTATGGGCAGGTAATTAAATTTATTGTGTGCGTTAAGTTGTATTTGAACCTTAAACACAATTAATTTAATTTAATTCAACAATACATTATTGTATGCTATAATGGACTGTTACTGAAGCCACGAAAAAACTAAACTTAATATCAATTTATCGTAATTGAATCCGATTTTATTTACGAATAATAAATTAAAATAATTATTTTATTGAATTTGGGAGTTACTAAATGGGTAGATAGATGCGTGTACCAATATGTACCATCATATAGTGAAACCGAATAAATTGAAGATTTCGCAAATTTGATATAGGTGAATTTTTTTTTATGTATAGCTAACCGGTTTGAAGATATATTTGCATTTAAAAGATTTCGCGAGGTCGAGAGGTACAACAAAAAAATATTTTATAAAAAAAAACACAACAATTCGTCTAAATTTGTGAAATATTTCTTTAGAAAGCGTGTAAAGGACATAGTATGCAGCTGCAGTTGACACAACACACACACATAAGCAGAGCCCGTCGCATACGACTATACGTAAATTATTATTATTATGTATATAATATTATGTGCGCATTGAAGCGACCGGAACAAAATCGTGAAGTCTATACTTCAGGTATCATAATATATGCACCGATATATTATTATATGTTATAAGAAAACGCAACACAAGTTGTCCTCGGTCTTTCTTATTTTATAAACGTTGATTTTTCCGACATTAACGATATATCTATATATAGAGACTTGAATTCGCATAAATGTATTCAAATAAAATAATTTGAATACTGCTTTGTATTTTAATACATTTTTAGAACATTATTCAAATGTATATTATGTATTCGCAAGAATATAAACATTTTTGATGGTTTTTATTCATATGAGAATAATATATTCTTTATCGGTATGAAAACTGCTCTGCAAAATAAGAGTGTTGAGATAAAAAAATACACACACACTATCGAAAATAGTTTTATAGTATCTATTGCACCTAGGAACATTGTTTACTGCGGGGAAATTTTTTAAAATTATTATTTATAAAATATTTTTTGAATTAAAAATTGCATTGAAATAAACACATACAATACATTGAATATATTGAATATACGTATTTCACGAATGAATTTTCTAAACGCGATTTTAGACGTTAACTGTATTGCGTCATTAAAAATTTCGCAGTGTTCCCCCCTGGTTGTCGGTACGTGTTTGCCCTAACCTGACCTAACCGCGATCAGAGTCGCCCGGACGCGGTGAAGTGTTTTTAAAGACGAACCATTATATATAGCTACACGTCGTATGCGCCGAAAAGAAACAATGGGCTTCGCCGAATTTGTGTGCCTCGCATAATACCCTGCCAATATAATGCATAGATTGAATTAATTATATTTCAAAGTCAACTGGCCGGCAAGTCATCCGCGCGCGCGCATCACGTCGGCGCGTGTCCCGAAATCGCGTTCGTTATAGAATTTTTTATTAATCTACCAACGATGTGTGGTAGGTACTCTTTACGAACCAACACGATTACAGTCTGCACACAGCGTAAACGCCCCGACCACTACACAATATCACATATATTACACTATAATATTTACCCGATGCACGCCGACGATAATAATTAGCGTATCGCACGCACGTCGTTAAAATAATATATCACATTATTATATGAGCGGACGGACGGACGAACGATTCCGCTACAAGACAAGTGTGTAAGCGTGCGTATGTGAGTGTGAGTGAGTGTGTGTGTGCGTGCGTGCGCGGGCAAAAGATAGCGAAAGAATTTGCTCTTTTTTTTTCTCCGCCACAACGACATCGCTTTTATATAGTGCGACCGCGTACATGATATTATTATTGCGGTAGTATAGGTATGTACAGATACAGAAATTTTTTCCCGATGCCTAAACGTTATGCGGTGACGTTGCAAAAAATTTTACCCAAACCCGTCTACTTTCGACGTCAGAGGCGCACGTGTATAACCCTCCATACGCGCACGAATTATAATATAATATTATTATAAACAAGTACGCCATACATATACCTGCTCGCTATTGTGCACGCCATCGGCTCCTCGTTTCAAAGGATATCGCGTCGTACATAATTTCGTATAATGGTGTGTATTATAATAATATTATATTATTATAGTGCTGTATATTATCACCCGTCCGCATTATTTTATTACCACCGACTTACACGCGTGTGTCGAAAACGTTAAGTTTCGGTTTATTTATAATTATTATTATATTATATGGTAATTTTAAAATACCCAATAATACAGAATAGTGGCTTGTTCACCGTGTGTGGGATGAGGCATAATAATTTTTGAAAATATGAATAGACCGCATACATTATTATATTGCAATTATTGGATGTGTTTATTATTATTGTGATTATTGGTGTCTTTTAACAATCTCTAATAGATTCATCATTGTTAATTCATTAATGATAATAAACGCAGCATTATTATAGCGACCGGCGATTTAAGTTTGATCGGACTTTGGTTAATGTATTATTATTTAACTCGTTTTGTGCAACACGGGTCACGGATTACTATTGAAACGTATAAAAAACTAATCGTGAAGTTCTATTAAAAGTTATAAAAAATTAGATATAATATTATAAAACTAAAAGATTAGTTTTTCGAAGTACGGCATTTGTACTTTAATAAAAAGAGTGGATGTATTTAAAGTTATTGTTTCTATTATTAATTTTTTATCAAAAATGTCTTAACTGTTATAAGTTATAACTTTTACGAATTACAATTTTTATGTTATAGATTATTTTGTAATTGTCTTTTTTAACTAGAGACAAATTCAATTTGGTATGACGTCCTTTTAATGTTGTAATTATTAAATTTATTAGTTGTTATTTATTTCCATTTATTAATATCGTTCAAATTGATTCTAAATGAGTATTGTTACACTTATTTATTTTAGTAAAACTATTCGATAAGTATATCAAACTTTCCAAAATCATTTCAGATAATTGTTTTATGTCAATTGTTATAATCGTTGTTTTAAATCTAAAAACCATCCACACAGAACCTAATCAGACGAGCGCTAAACTTCTTACTATAGTTATACTATCACGGTTATTACTAATGTATACGCTCGTCCATGTATCTATTTCATGTCATTTGTATAAAAAACGAAAACAAAAGTATGAGTTAATCATTACATGCGATTTCGTTCGAACTCATTCGACGAGCAACACATAGATTAAATTTTAATCGAATTGATGAATGTCCAATTCGTATTAAACACGCATTCAACATTTCATAAAGCCGTGTAACACTGGCTTATTTATAGGACAATGCCGGAAAAAAATATAACCGCTTCACGCCCAGACAGTGAAACGAATCGTAAAATTATTATTAGTCGGATAATAATCGTTAATCAATGGGGTGGATCGACGCCACGCCGCGGCCGGTGCCGTTAGCGACAGAGAATATTGTAAAAATAACACTCGTTAATCGTCTTGTTAGTTTTTAGGAAATAAGTAATCGGAACAGCTTGGGTTTAACTTCAATTGTATCTAATACAGTTTATTACAACAGTCGTATGTAACGACCGCACGAAGATTTTTCACCGGTGACACATATTACACTACGACCACTGACC
>VUJU01002368.1:0-38219 GCA_009835225.1 Aphis craccivora
ATTATTTCGACTAGTTATGCTGTACACAGACACAAAAAAAAAAAAAAAAAAAAAACACACATCATTGTAAAATCAATACATTCTTCACTTCGTTCAGAATCTAAAATCGATTTGGTCGAAAACTGGTTTTGCGTAAAACTTCCCGTTTTTCCTTAATTTTTTTTCAGTTTTTCCCGGTGCTTTTGAAAACTATTGGGAATTTCAAAAAATGACCTGCCCAATGCACCAACTAGATTCACTTTCGAACCAGAAAAGCTACTGAAGTTGAAAATCGAAGCATTATTTCGACACGTTCTCGTGTACACAGACACAAAAAAAAAACACACAACATTGTAAAACCAATACATTCATCGCTCCGCTCAGAATTTAAAAGCATTGCCTTAAAAAAAAAAAACATCTTTTAGGGTGCTTAATTTAAATGCAAATTATAAATATTTTATTATAAACGAGTCTGCAAATGTAACTCTCAGAAGATTTATACCTTCTTTTATAGAAAGTGAAATTTTAGATCAATTTCCAATCTATAGCGTATAATGGTAACTGCAGGTGAATGTAGGTATAATGTTTGATTCTTTCCATTAAGTCAAGTGTTAAAATAAAAAAACACACGTTTATAAAATTATTTTGTTCAAAATCTAAAAGTACACACTATTAGGTTACCAACGTACCTACCAATAATAAAAAAATTCCTAGCAGCTACAATTATTACTTAAAATTTAATTGAAAGTTTAAATTTATCGAAGTCAATATTAATAATAATTTCTCAATTACGCCTACCAAGTCTTAAATCTCAAATTATTTAATTAATATTTTCTGTCGATATATTCTAGGAAGATTCTTAAACAATACAAGTGACAGCGATGAATCCTGCAGAGGAAGACAATAATATTACAAGGTTGGGTTAGGTTATAGGTGTCACCTGTAGAAAGTAACAGGAGTATAATAGTAATATAAAATCAAATGGATCGTTGTAGACGAAGACAAACGAGACGAAGTGGAAGAAGATGAAAAGACGCACCGTAATAATAACCGATAATATATTGGGGAGTTCGGCATGTTTACGACCCGATGGTATTATTATGAACGTGTGGCGGCGACTGTGATTATAAGATTATTGTAAAACGACGACCACGGCGCCTGTGGTTTGGCGTGGATCACCATCATCGCGTGGGCCCCACTACTAGCTCGTACCTATATAGTACAACACCGTGTAACGTGAACGGTGGCGGGTGTGAGGGTGGATGGCGGCGGCGGCTTTTTAACGCGTCGGGAACACACACAATATACATTTTTCAACCGGTCCTATAAACACAAGAAAACGGACGGCGGAGGAACGCACGCCGGATAAGAAGAGAATAATGGTTAGAGGCAAAATTTGGGGTTCACGCAGACGATGACGGCGAGCATTAAAAATAATTAAATGTATATCGTCGACGTCCTGGTCGGGCGTCGGCACAGGGTGCCCGGAGACAAAAGGATTCAGACAACAAAATATGTTAATAAATACGCTTTTTGATCGATAACGACGCGATTGTATTTGAGATGAGAGATCCTTTTTCGGGAAATCAATACGAGTAGGAGATGCGAGGCAGAAAACCAGATTCTATATTTTTTTTTAAATACTTTTTTAGCATCGTCTCGTTTTTGCGCGCTTCTTGCATGAACCGTGTACACATATTATATACAATTGATATTTTTTTCTCGCCGCCGTACAACCACGACGACGGTTCTCCGAATTCACCGGTCGCCGTCGCAACGTCGAAACGCGTAAAGTACGCGTGCAACAAGCAAAACCGTGTGGGGCGGCGACGGCGCTGTTCTTACGCGCCGCGTCGATGACAAGACCGACCCGACCACCACGTATAGGTACTTTTATTATATTATTATATTATGTACACGTACATAACACAAACTAGTTCATTCCCTAAAAAAGAATCCACGACGAAAGAATTTCCGGAATGTTCGCGCACGCGCGTACAGTATCTCAACACAAGTACACACATATAGATATAATGGTATATATACAACGGTTGCTATAATATTACATTGTAATTTATAGTAAAATAAAGACGATTATTTCGGAAAATGAATCATGTATTAAACTGTGATAAACAATATAAAGTTCTCAGAACATTCTCATCAGGGGGAGCAAAGCTGCAAGTTCCGTGATTTTTATAATTTTATCTAACAATATAAAATATGATAACTGAGTTATATTGAGTTTCTGATCCTTCAAAATTGCAAGTATATGAACGCTTTGATGGAATACATACAAATATGAAACAATTGTGCGTTGTTAAGTTAAAACCGATTCGTGATTTGTATTCACGTATATACAATATATTTGTCTACACTTCTAAATAAAAATAATTCATATTTTAAACATATAATCTAAATAATTAAACTATATGAATACAATATTAATTATTATTACAACAAATGCAAAACAAAATAACTACTTTAGTATTCCATTATAGATTTACTTTTATAAAAACATTTTTAATGTATAGTTATAATTCTTTCCCTAATTTGTCAACAATATGTTATATTAGAATCATTAGAATTAATTCAATACTTTCATAAACGATAACTAAATAATAACAGAGTGCACGCATAATATATATAGATATTATATATATATTTACTTATAGATTAAATGTGAATAGTAAAAATTTACTATTTATTATTTTCAAAGTACCTACCTATCTACTCTAGAAACTGGAGAAAACAGACGGCTTTTGACAAATAAACAGAAAATTCCGCAATGAATAATCGTGTATAGTGTATACAATATATATTGGTCACATTCTAAGTTAAAGGCAAGTTACTAAACTAAACCGTATGTCCGTATCCCTGAATCAGTAAATACGTTATATTTAGTATAGACGAAAATCCAAATACGAATCTATAATATAAAATATGTACAGCCGTATAGGTAATTATTAACAAGCTATTTATCATCACGAATCGTATGGTTTTTTTTTTTTTTTTGAGGTATTATTCCAAAGGCGGAACACTATTATTATTTAAAAATAAATAATTTTATAATTACATTATTAATCTTTTGGAAAAAAACAACGAATTATACAGATTCAAACTAAGAATTTTTATATATTTTTAAAAGTTAGATATTGTTTTATCATTTATAGCAAGTCCTAATTTCTTTAAGATAATGTTTAATAATTTTTGAATATATAAATAATTTGGATCCATTTCCCGTGAATACTTATATAAATACAAATATTTATATAATCACAGCTTATAGTCTATAGTCCTATACTTCTATACCTACATTTAAATTGTATTATCTGAAAACAACGATTTAAAATAATAATTACATAATTTTAGCAATTTTTACATTTCATCTAGATGAGCCAATTTTAAGGATACATCATATAATATTATGTAAAAATATTAATAATGGATATTATATTGAATTTTCTTGGGCGAATAAAATAAATAATAATATAAATTGGTCTAGAAACAACACTGAACGAGATGGCTACGTAAAACGGTATTCGGAAAAAAAATCCCCGGAATAAAAATCCCCGGAAAAAAATCCACAGGAAAAAAAACCCCCGGAAAAAAAATCCCCAAAGTTTACTTCGTCGAGTTTGTAAAGTTTACTTATATAATATAATTATACATCCTAAACGGAGACAAACAAAATATGTCGGTCTAGCCCTAGCGTCCTCTCAATAAACGCGATTACGATGTTATACCGACTGAGTAATTAGTTTGAGTCCAGAACGCATAATAGCTGTTAATCTAAAAGCTGTGAGTAATAACATACGCAAGAGAACCGATTAACTTTTTATTATATACATAGATATTATTTTTATTTTATGCGCAGTGTGATATTTTATATTTTTACCATTGTTCATTATTATCATAATTTTATTATTTTTAATTTTTTAATTTTTCAATTTTTGACAGCTGTGAGTAATAACATACGCAAGAGAACTTTTTATTATATACATAGATATTAATTATTATTTTAGATTATTATTTATTTCTTTGTTCATTATTATCATAATTATTTTTAATTTTTGCGTAATTTAGCTGTGTGATCAAAATAAAATTATACCTAATAGTTATCATTCAAATTTTATATATTTTTTTTATTATTAATTATTATTTTAGACAGCTAAAATTAACTTTGGGGATTTTTTTTCCGGAGATTTTTTTTCCGGGGATTTTTTTTCCTAAATTCACGTAAAACAAGCGTGACTACGATAACAATATTATTACGATACCAATAGGTATAACGTATACACACATTACTACCTACAATAAAAATGTCGAAAAAATTATTTTTCAATACTATATATTGATTAATAAATATATCTAAATATATTGATTTATAATGTTTTATCATAAAATATTTTTGAATTATTGTATTCAAAATAGCTGAACGTGCATATTGATTTTATTAAAATTATTTTACCTAGGTATTTCATTTTATTCTTTTCCACTAAGACCTAAATTTTAATAAATAATAATGTAATAAACTCGAATAAACTAATATAACGAATTTTTATCGAAAAGTGTAATTGATAAACGACTAAATATCTTTTTTTAAGTATATCAACTAAGAAAATGATACATTATTTGTGTATACTCGTACGTATAATAGTTATTACTTATTATATTAAATAGCATAAGAAAAGTTAAAGTTTAAAACATTCTAACGGCAATGTTTTATTATCCTTAGACGCAGTTAAATCCTACTACTTAATACTTATAAAAGTCAATGATGAAAGAATGAAACGAGAACGGTTGAACGGTAAAGTATATAATATAGGTGTGGAGAAGACTGTGGCCGTGACGGACGTTAAAAATTCCCAGAATGGCGTACGGATACAACCAACACACATGTATTTAGGTACTGAGTTAGCAGTTCATACAAACCATTATACATTCGCATTTATAAATAGACATCAGGAATGCACCACCACTACTACATATCCCCTAACACCATCTAGTTCGCCCTATAATAATATTGTTACCGTCAAGGAATATTGGTTGTCGATTTTACACACGACGGTTGAAAAATTAAGATCATCTAATAATCTCATAAAATCATAAGAACAATTAAATATCTCTAATTGTGGTTATAAGTTATTTTGTATTATTATATTACCATATGGTTCGTTAGAAACTCGCACTCAATATACAATTCAATACTATATAATGTTAATAAGAAATAATTTACTTTTAATATAGACGGTTTAGTTCAAAAAAATTAAAAAGTTTGCCTTAAATACATAATGAAAATCTATAAAACTATAAAACTGTAATACTTAAAAAATTTAAATTCAATAATTTCATAAAGTAATTTTTAATTGTATATCAATAGCATGTAAAAATAAATAGTAAAAGAAACATTCAACGAATATATTACTACCTACATTATTATATTATTACCTACAAAACAAATTTTTCGATAATATTATAGGCAAAAAGGAAATTTTTTCTCAATTGTTTATATATTTAAATAATTTCTCTAGAACAATAAAAAAATTTAAAATTGGGTTATTATCTTTTAAGACTTGGGTCATATCTAGTGTATATATATATATATCATACTATCATAGTGCATTTCACTAAAACCCAAACTAAAGAGGAATGGGACACAAAAGTGAAAAGATATACAATTATTATAGGTACCTACATTCTAGTTCTCGTAGAACACGTGACCACAAGAATAGGCTCAAATGAGTGTGTTTAAAAAACGTGTAATAGAGCGATGAGTGGATTCATGTGTACTAAGATAATAGTTATTCGTTATACAGTTTAATGACCATAGTGCAGTGTAATAAATATTTAAATACTGTAATTATTATAACATATTATAAGTATAAAAGTCAGATCCGTTAAAATGTGGGTGGCGAAATAAAATATGTACTTCATAAATATGCGCTTTAAGAATTATATACCCACTGATCAAATAACGTAATAATTAAAATGTATCAGTAGAATAATTAATGGTTAATAACTTATATTACATATGCGTATTATTAAACTATATTAATATTAATATATAGTGATAGATTTAATATAAAAGTGTAAAACTCAAAGTAAGACAGTCTCAACCAGTCAACCTATTGAATTTAAACAACATTATTCGACGAAGGATTGTTCTTCAAATTGAAATAAAACATTAAATAAGGATATTTAAATATAAATACCTATAACCACTATGACTATATATAATATGAATATTTTATTTATTCATTTGAAAAAAGAATATATATAAAGAATAAAAGTCAATACAATCTTTAACACAATATAACTTTTAGTTTTCTATATTAATTTAAGTTATCGCAGAAAATTTATAGAATTAGTATAACATAGTTTTTCAGTTTAACTAACCATTTTAGTTTTAGATTCTGAGCGGAGCGATGATTGTATTGATTTTACAATGTTGTGTGTTTTTTTTTTGTGTCTGTGTACACGAGAACTTGTCGAAATAATGCTTCAATTTCAAACTTTGGGGGTGGTTTCCGATGCCAAAGTGAATCTAGTTAGTGTATTGAGGAGGTCATTTTTTGAATTTCAGAATAGTTTTTAAAAGCGCCAGGAAAAAAACCAAAAAAAAATAAATTAAGGAAAAACGGGAATTTTTACGCAAAACCAGTTTTCGACCAAATCGATTTTTTTATATGGTTGTAATTCAAAAACTAATCACTGTAAATACTAAAAATTTTTGACTTTTTTTGAGTTATTTGAAGACCACTGAAATTTTCGATTTTTTTGAGAATTTTTTTTTGAAGTGTCGATAAAAAAATTTTGGATGACCAAAAAGTTTTGAAAATTTAATACAAGATTCCTTATGAGTTGTTTTTATTGTAGCTAAAAAAAATCGTTATTCACAATTTTTTTATAAGCGTTTATAGTTCAAAATTTTACGAAATCTCTCGAAAACGCGAAAATTTGAAAGTAATTTTGAAGTTGATAAATCATAAAATTTTTTGTGTTTATAACTAAGGATTAAAATACAATACTAAGTTTTCCATAAGTTTTCCTTCAAGTAGCTATAGAGAAAACTCGTAGCATCATTATAGGAAAAATTTTAAGTGCATTTGAATTTTAAATTTTAAGGAAATAGCGTAACGATAACGATTCATCCTCAAACAATTTGAAATATTTGTTATTATTCAAAAAGTATAAGTCGTAGATACTTGAAAATTTCACCAGTTATTAAGATTGGCGTTTTCTTTACGTGCTTTAATTTTCAAAATATTTTGACTTTTTTGAGCTATTTATAAACGACTGAAATTTTCGATTTTTCTGAAAATTGGTTTTTTAAGTATTGATAAAATTTTTTTGGCCCAATCAAAATACTTGAAAATTTAATACAAAGTTCTTCATAAGTTATACTTAGAGTGATTAAAAAATTATAAGAATACATTGACACAATTTCTTTTACTAGCATTTGAAGTTCAAATATTGACAAAAATTCATCAAAATCATGAATATTTGCAAATTATTTTGTAAGTATAATTCATAAAAATGTTTGTATAAGTAGCTAAGAGTTGAAAATTTAATACAAAATTTTTCAGAAGTTTAGCTTACATTAATTATAAAATAACTTAAATTTTAGTGTATTCAGGCCATTAAAATATAAACCACCTTTTTCACTAATCACTGAAAATTATATCCTAGGCTGACAAATCATCTTCGTTCAGATTCGTTTTTCGTATACAATGATAACTATCATTGGATTCAAATTTAATACTCTTATAATATATAATGATGATCCATACGGCACCTAATGTACAGCAGAGCGGTTTTTAATTATTAGTTCTTAGTACTAATAATCTGTAATATTTTATAATATATTAAAGGCAAGACAAATTATTCAATAGATACTAATATGCTATAGTTTTTGTCATCGTTGGATTAAGTCTTTAATTTTTATAATAACATTTATTTTGGTTTTATGTACTAATTTATTTGTAATATAATAAATCAAATATACTGATATACCTATTACCTATATTATACATTTTATATTCTATAATTAGTAAGACTAAATAAGACAGAGTATCCTTAATAGTACTTCATTAGAATTTCTTATTGTTATCAAAGACATTAAGCATTTAAGATTAATATAGATTGATTCATCACCATTTTAAATCAATAATTCCATTGTTTAGTCTTTTTCTATAATACAACATAATGGTAGTTGTCGTATAAATGTTTTTTTATTACTTTATGTTAAATGAAAAGCATGTTTAAGCGTAATGACTCAAATGTATTAATATTAAAGTAAATGTACCTATATTGTAGAAAATAAAATGTGAAAGTAGATGTGGAATATTGGTAAGAAAAACATATTGATATATAAGATTTTCTAGCTATATAATTATCCTAATCATTGTAGTCTCCAAACAAAAATGTTAATTATTATTAACTAGATTAATATATTATTATGTTGAACCCATATATAAATTGTTTATAAGATATATAAACAATAAATAATAAAAATTATAAATATACCTGTATTAAAACGTAAAATAATGTTTAATAAATGAAAAATTTCTACACATTTGTAATATCAAAATATAAATAAATGTATAAAATACATATATAGGTACATAAATATTTATTGGAAAATTAAAAAAATATCATTATAACTAAAACTATATTTAAAGTGAATAATTTAACACGACATTCAAATTCGTATTAGTATAACAATAACGCACAACTCTCCTGAGCAGAAAGACCATAAAGAGACAATCACCTCAATACCTGATCTGTATTCTGCATTCCTGCCCAAATTTTTTTTATGATAAATGAATTTAGATTTTACAATACTGCAATGTATAATAATAAAACAACAAAACGTTAATACTTCAAGGTATTTGTTAAGCCGAATAGTAATGTAAACATAAAATGGTATGTGAATTCCTCTGGGATGGGGGATATCGAAAGCTAAGATAACAAAGGAGAGGCTACTTTAATATGGGAAAATTCAGATAAAAGAATATCCTATACCATTTTGTTCAATTTATATATACATATTATATAATTTTTTTTTTTTTGCGAACCTCCGAAACCGCACCTGACCACATTAAGTCACTGTCGACCTGGATATTCTAATAAGACAAAATACGACTCGCTAATAACAATACACCATAAATTTTACTGCGTTCACAATCATAATAATAATATAGAATGAGAAAGAGCGAGAGACATCGTAACAAAAAGAGGATGAAACTGACGGAGAAGGGGATACACTAGTACATAATATGTATATACAATATCATAAAGGCATAAAGAGGAGGGAACCGGTATATACGGCGCGATTGCTAACATTCCTGGCAGCTAGACATCGTCGCTACCGCTATCCCGCTTATACTGCTTTCCGAGAACCTAGCCATATGTATACAGTATACATGACACAAGGGGCTACTTGTAGGTTTCCTGCAAAACTCTTTAAGTCATATATTTAAAAACAAATTAAGATTTTAAACAGTCATCAATTATCTGTGGATTGGGCAATAATAAAAAACAGGAACATCCAAAGTACTATTACTTTTTACTTTTTTCCTACTTAGTATATAATATAGGTACTTATAGCTATTATTGAAAATTAGTTCTTTCATTTGAGATTTCACCCTATGGTATAAACAATAATAAAATAAAAAGGCTAAATCTTCCTATTATAAATTGATACAGGTACATAAAAAAGACAATACTAATAAATCTTCGTTCATACAAAGAAATAATCACATATTATGGAAAGATACTTAACGTATTGATAATGTACTTAAAGTTTGTACCTACAATAAAATAACAATACTTTTAACATGAATTATAAAAAAATATTAAATTATTTTAATATACTTAGACAATTTAAATAACAAAAAATGTTATGATAAAAATATTATACGTCAGAATTACATTATCTTAAATTATTCATAAAAGTTAATATAGATATCTATTTTTCGAAATAACGAGTGTCCGCTGTTTAACTGCTAATATGATCACCCTGTATAATTTTTCATAACACTATACTTATACTACATTTTGTAAGTTTTATCTAAATATATCTATATAATAATTTAAGGGTCGAAAAAAGATTTTATACTACGTCTATAGCGATATTGTGAAATTAATTAAACTAATAATTTATAAGCCTTATACATAAAATAATTGAATTTTATTAAAAATTAACATATTATAATTTTTTAATGTAGAATAAGTAAATAATAAGTATATAACTACAAAAATATTGAGAGTTAAGAGACATCTACTCACTTAGGTATTAGGTAGGGTTATATACCTATTTAACATAATGTAACAAATCAATGTAAATACCAAATTCTCACAAGTTATTATTTATAGACTATAGTGATATAGGTATAGTTATAATATTAGAATGAATTTATTTAGGGAAATATTTACTAAACTTAAACGAATTTTTTTAATATGTATATTTAAAATTCGTGTAACTCATTTTAAAATAAAAATTTTAAAAAAACTTCATTCAAACACAACTATTTATAAATTAGATAGTAAGTTTATAACGATCTAATATTACATACGTATATAAATTATTATAATAACCAATATAATATGTATACCCAATACATAAATTAGCTACGTGATTCGTTCATATGAACCGACATCGTATGGATACATTGTCGTTTTAATATTAAATTTTCTGAAGCAAAATTATACCAATTAAAATAAAATTATGATTTTAGAATAATAAATAAATATATAATAATATACACATTTCCATGAATTATCATCTAGTATAATCTGTTTCTGAATGAACTGAATGAAGTGAATGAACAAAGATGTACCTATACATTATACAACTTTATTTTGTTTTGAGAAAATAATATAACAATTTGCAAAAAAAAAATTCAGTCACTAAAATGTTAAATAAACCAGTAAATTATTTTAATTTTGTTTTGGTTGAACATTCCGACATCACAGTGTATCATCCATATTAATTATTCATTTTTTTTTTTTACGATTTGGAGAAAGCAGAACAGACAAAAGGAAACAGTATACGCCGCAGTTAATAAAAGGAAGAAAATGGTGGTCAAAAACGTGATGAAATGAGGTATGAATCGGCATTCCAGGCATAGCTAAGTACGTAGGTACATACAATATACTCTTTCTTACATATATATTCATACTTATTTATTTATTTATATTTATATTATATATGTATATGCACACTCGCGCATATACACATATGTACAAAAACTCGCATAATGGATCTTAGTCGGGTCATATGATAGGGGAAGGGTATAGATAGAGGGGATACATTGGGTACCATATAGGTGCACCTGCTGGCGCTCTGACAAAACGCCAATAAACCTGTTTTGCCTTTTTAATGTTTCAGACAATCACATATGAATAATGAAAAAAATGCTTTTTAGCTTTATATGCAGTTCTGTAGACTAAGAAATATTTGAATGTGTAAACAGAATGAGTGGTTCATTTTTTTTACAATTTTTGATCTCTGAGAATCGTATCATTGAATGAACATACCTGCGAGGAATGTTGTGTCTCTCATAACACGAATAAAGACAATTTTAAACATATAATCGTAGAATAAGTTAAGAAAAAACGATCTTTGAGTACCTACCTCCTAATAGCTACATTTAGAATTAAATATAAACAAAATATTAGTGCTGTGACGTAGTATTATTCGATTACTAATCTATACGAATGATTATACTAATATGTTTGTATTACTATTATTACTTATTGATTACAAATTAAAAACGTGGATTAAACATTATTGTTTTAGTAATTTAGTTAAGATCTTATAACTAAAATACTTTGTATTTTACAAGAATTAATAAAATGATTTATGATGAACATTAAAACGTGAGAAAATAAACGACTATAATTATTGCACACTGTATTTGGAACATGGGTACATTTGTATTGGGCATGATTAAACGTTGGGGGAATATTGAAACATCCCTTTTTCCAAGAACAGACCACCCGCATAAATACCTATATTATGTGTTAAAGATTTATATTCCTCTACCACTATTTCACATTATAAATCTGAATGCTATAACAAAAATAATAATTATTGGTTATCACCAAAAGAAATTCTTAGAATTGTATGTATTATGTATGTATCGTATTGCTCCTATTGACCACAGCATGTTTTATAGATTTAATTGGAAATAATTTCAAAATAAAACATAATATATGATAGTTTTTATTATTATTATTTATTTATTCAAATAATAATTAATAATAAAATGATATGTAAGTGAGTACCGCTTTGCAGTACATTAAGAGAGAATGGGTCACTATAATGAGTATGTTAGTTAAATTTGAATTCGCCGACTAACGAATAACGATTATGAGCGGAAACGGTTCATCAGCCTATATAAGTATTAAGTATATATAAGTATATAAGTATATAGGCAGATGATATGTTTTTTTGTTGTAGCTATTAAAATCACTTATTTTACTTTTAATATTATACCTAGTAGGTTGATATATATTTTTTTGAAAATATCGCATTTTATATTATTATTTATTATATAGCATTTAGTTATTATAATAATATACAATATTATATTAAGTTGTATATAAATATAACTCAAAATAAATTTTAATATAGTTATATATTAGTTCTGTAACTAGCATAAAAAAGTAAAAATAAATTCATAGTACCTATAAATAATGTTTTTTTTTTTTTTTGTAATTAAATGACCTGTATGGCTGTATATATCAATTTTATTTACAATAATTTATAATAATTAAATAATAAATTTTGACCCAACGAATAAATTAGTATCGACATTCATAGACAATAAACAAAAAACAAATTGAAAATTTATCATGCTTAAAAATACCCCAAAAACGATTAAAAATGCTTTGACAATTTTATATTATTATGAAAATAATAAAAAGATTGGTCAAGTGAGTAACGCTCTGATGTATATAGTATATAGGTTAGTAGTAGGTCATCACTATAATGGATGTATTAAATTTTAATCCAATGATCAATGTATAATTGTATACGAAAAACGATTCTGAACGGAGATGATTTTTCAACCTATAGGATATATTTTCCAATGGGTAGCGAAAAAGGTGGTTTATGTTTAAATGACCTGAATAACCCAAAATTTAAGTTGTTTTATAATTATTGAAAGCGGAACTTATGGAAAATCTTGTATTAAATTTTATGCACTTAGCTACTTATAAAAAATGTTTATACATTTTAACTACAAAATAATTTGAAAATATTCATGATTTTAACGAATTTTGTCAATATTTGAACTTTAAACGCTAATAAAAAATTGAGTCCATGTATTCTTATCATTTTTGGATAACTACAAGACTTACTCATGAGGAACTTTTTATTAAATTTTCAGGTATTATGACATAGACAAAAATGTTTATCGATATTTATAAAAAAAAAAAAAACTAAACAAAAACGAATATTATTTTACGTAATACACTTTAAACACACTACATAATTAATTAACATAAAATATATACACTCAACACGTCATATAAAATATACAATAATAATAACAACTTATAAGAAACGTTGTACTAAATTTTAAAGTTTTTTTGGGCACCCAAAATTTTTTTATCACTTCAAAAAAAAATTCTTAGTAAAATAGAAAATTTCAGTAGTCTATAAATAACTCAAAAAAACCAAAATATTTTGAAAATTTAGCAGTATATATAGACAACACTAAAATAAACATTTAATAAAAATCTCAATTATTTATATTTTATTGTTATAAAAAATACAAAAAAAAAAAAAAGAAATGGATTGAGGAGAAATAATTAGTTTACAAGTGAATATAATATTGAATATCATAAACATTTCAATTATTATTCATAAATAAATAATTTGATCTTCCAGACTTCCAGTAGAATTTTTATTTCCATATAAAGGTTTAGAAACTAATTAAGAACCTTATTGACTATATTGTATTCTTGTTTCAATTTTTAAATCCAAGGTATATAATTTCTATAAAAGAATTTACTAATTATCATGATTATTATGAATTAAGTCAAAATTCTTTCTTTAAACGCGTATAAAATAAATACTGCAATGGATTTTCGATTGTATTTTAATTGAGAAATTAACAACTTATTATGAGTTTTGTATTAAATTATCAATTATATCTATCCAGCAGATCATTTTTTATCGATTTTTATAAAAAAAATTCTTAAACCTATAAATAACTCAAAAATAGTCGAAATATTTTGAAAATTTTATTATAAATAAAAAACGATACTACAAATGTATTTCAAATATCAATGGTTATTTCGTTATTCAGTTACATAAAAAAAAACAAAATCGATTTGTTAATAATCAGACTGTTGAAAAAATTCTCGTTTTTCTTAAATTTTCCTTAATTATAAAATTATGTATAACCACTCTCAAGTACAAACGAAATCCAATTTTATGTAAATAAAAAAAAACACCCCGGGTTTTAAAAATAAAAGCATTTTATCCACATCTTGTCGGGCACTCATCCACAAAAACACATTGTGAAATCAATACATTCGTTGCTTCAATTAAAATCTAATATATTATTATATCAAAATATTGAATCTTATAAATTTGATTTGAAAATATTAATACAATATTTCATCATAAAATATTTTATTGTGTGAAAATGATTTTAAATTATAAAATGTAAATGAATATGGTATTAAATATTTTTTTCGTTAGTTAAAATGGGAAAATACAACGAATAACTTTTAATTTTTAACTCAAATGGAAACCTATAATTTGAATTATAATTATATTACAGTAATCTTAACTGGTGATTTCTTAACTGGTAGATCAAAGATTCTCAACCGGGGTGCCGCGAACTTTTTTTAGGGTTCCGCGAAATTATTTGAAATGTATTTTTTATTATATTATTTATGCAATAATAATAAAAAATAAAAATATATAGTTTATTTTCAATGTACTTAATAATTTGTTTCATAAAATTTACTAAGTGTATACTGTATAGTGTATATGTATAGTATATTATATCTACATCTCACTACTTTTGTTTATACTTCTGCACTGTTAAATAAAACCGAAGTTATCAATAGAGTGCCTCTGAATTTTTAGAAAATAACTAAAAAAATTAAAGAATCAAAAAAAGTTGGGAACCTCTGGCCTAGATAATAAGAGAGTGGACAACTGGGGTGATAGCAGCCATTAATCATCCTAACATTTCCCGCCTTTTTTTAAATTTAAACACTACAGCTATAGGAGCATTACACTAACTTTTTAGCTCATAAAATCATAACCTTATTATAGCCAATGTTGTTTGAGCACACTTAGTAATATAAATAATAAGTGAAATAAACTTGTATAATATGCATAACTAAATATAGTTTAAGTAATTTACATAATAATTTTAAAATATAAGAATTGAGTATAAGACATTGATTTTATTAATGCTTCATGATATAAGTATGCATAAATAAAAACAAAATTATTTTGTGTATATTATATTGTTAAGAGTGCAAAAATAAGAATACTTTACAATATTATGTAATATCATAATACTATTACTGTAATACATTATAACAGTATTATAATATAGTATTTGAATGGATAATAAAATGCAGGTACTTCCTTTTCAATATAATATATATTTGTTACAGAAATTGTATTTCAGAAAACTTTAGAATAATTTTACAAACGCTAAAAAACCTAATAAACCATAATATAAATACTAACAAAAACTGTATTTGGACTATTAATGGTGTTCATAATCAATGATAACAGCTTGGCAATAGAAAACTTTAGCGAGTTGACCACTCTCTTTATTATATATGCTCTCTACCCAAGATCATTTCCTCTCTTTGAGTAAACCATACCAAGATATCTCAGATATTACATTTCTGACCTTTCATCCGTGGCTCCCCAAGCCATATCATCTTTAATCTCGTTTATCTCCTAATTTTCCTATTTAGATTGTTAATTATATTTTATTGATTTTTATAATTCTCCATATTTATAATTATATTGATAAATATAATATATTATAATTAATTGATATATTTTTAAATAAAAAAAAATAAAATAAATGTACAAAACAAAATAAAAGGAAAAATATTGATTGGATGCAATTGTATACTTTATTTTGTTCACATCTCTTATAAACCACAATTTAGTTATCATTAAAATTACCCACTTTGCTAACATTTTACTAATACGTGAAAACTAACCAGCCATGATTTACATTAAAATCGATTAAGAGGTATAACTTACAAGTTATTTTCTATTCAGATAAACAAGTTAAATAACTTTACTGATTCACAAGGAATTAATGCTGTACTAATATCTTATAATAAATCATAGTATCATTTTATACTAAAATAAAAACTAATCAAGAAATTGACCTTTGTATGACTCATTTATTCAAATTATAATAATCAGATAGGTACCATAATTATTAATTAATTATTAATAATACATGTATATTAACTCTAAATCGAGAGATCATTGAGAAACGAGAATACAATTTACTTTACAGTTTATAGTGATTATACCACAAAGATTAAAACTAGTATATAATAATTTTAGCTTTGAAATATGGATTTGAATTTTAGTGTTGATATCATACTATTTTCTATAGTCATAAAAAAAATTCATAATACTTGTTCTAGCATGAAATATGACTGCTTAATGTTCTTATATTGCCAATATCTAATTATGCCAATAGTTAATATTTAGTAAAAATAAAATATAATATTGTTCTATAAATATAATACATTTTAATATGTATCTAATCTTTTATATAATATATATAATGTATTAAAAATGTAAACTATAATAAATAACTGCTATGCTATCAATGATATGAGTCTAGTTTTATATTAAAAAGATAATTTCATTCATAAAAATATTAGATTATTTCATATCTAATATAAATAATAATATATTAGACCAGCAGTTTCCAAACTTTTTTATTTCATGGGTCCCAAAAATAAAAATATTGAACCACACATCCCTTGAATAAAACAATATTTTTTATTAGTGTATACTGTATAGTACTATATTAGTATAGCGTATAATATCAAAATTCACTTTGCACCTACCTTGAGAATTGTGCCTCAAAGTTTGATAACCGGTACATTAAACATAAGTTTTTAATTTTTGTAATATACAGGGTGTGGCAAAAGTCGGTTCCTGTCAGATTTTGTTTTCAACACTCAACACTCAATGAATATGAAGAAAGAGTGCACATATAACAATGGCAGATGGTTATATTTTCAGTATGAATGATTAGCCTTAAAGAATGATCAATGTGTTGTAATTGTTGCGTAGACGTGCAGTATTGTGTGTCAACCTGACACCGACTTTTGCAGCACTATGTATTTATGAGCTTGCATGTAATTGTTTTAAACCATATAACTTACTTATTTTATATATTTTATTATTTATCCAACAAATGGTATACTTAATGCAACAATATTAAGTTTTGAGAAAAAAAGTATTTGTTTATAGTATTGTATTATTATAGATCTCTTACCTAGCACTATTAAACGTAGAAGAAGGTGATGAATCAACAGCTCCAAATGCTATACCAACAGCCAAACCCTCAGGGATATTATGTACAGTGATAGCGATAATGAGTAATAATATACGTTTCCAACTACATGCTTTCACATCACTATCACATTCTATTTCAGTATATTCTGGAGGAGGATGTGTAGATTTATAACATCGTTGTCGAGCATCTGAAGTCTCTATAAAACAGATTAATATACAATTTCTATAAGACATAAATATAAAATGTGAAAAATTAAAAACAAGAATAATTTTATTATCAAAATATTGAATAAAATTATATTTTAATAATATACTTAATGTGTTTTTACATGGGTGGATCCAGGGGGATGGCACTGGGGACAAGTGCCACCCTCGTTGGAAAAAAATTATATTAAAAAAAATTTTGGTGGGGAGGAGCTATAAAAAATATTATATAATTCTTCCTAAAAAGTACCAGACCGTAAATACATGCTGGACCCGCCCTTGCGTTTTTATAATATAAATTTAAAATATTATTAACATTTAAATTATGTAAAATATTATTTCAAATATTTCTTGTAAGAAATAATAAGCTACCTATCTATATAATTTTAAAATAATTTTTTTGTTAAGGGAAGTAAAATAAGTTTTTAATAATGTAATATTTACAATCGGAGGCGTATTTAGGCTCATGCTCTATAGGCCCAGGTCTAAAGCGCCGATATTGGAGGACGGCAAATTTTAACAATTTTTTTTTTTTACAAAATAACAAAGTATTTTTCATTTGATGGAATAAAATGTAACTAATTTATCGCTCACTCAAAATTAAAGAGCTACAATCTATATTATATACACACGTACCTACTATATTATACATACTAATATACTATAATAATAGATATAATAAATTGTTTATTTAAATATGTTATATAAATAATTGTAGGAAGGATGGGGAGAGGCGGCGAATTGAAAAGTGCCTATAGGTGGAAAAACCTTAAATACGCCACTTTTTGCAACAACTAATAAACAATAAACCTACTGATGTATTTACAAACAAAAATATAACACAAACATTTGTATATTACAAAGCAAAACTAAATTTCACAACAAAACCTTAATTTTTTTTTTTTTTTAAGTCAAGTAAGTTTAGTATTCTTAAATATTTATTACAATTATGAAGTATACTGAGTGCGCCGAGAGAGCGCAAGTCGGGCCACGCATCCTCCTGCATCTCCCTGCTATCGAAACCGGTTTCCCTATGGCAGAGTGCCCTTTGGGAATTCGCAAAAAAACGGATTTTGGTCGCCCAAACTTGCACTCTCTCGGCACACTCAGTATAGGTCTAAATGAAGATAGAAACCGACTGAACTATGTCTAATGAGTTATGAGATCAAAATTATAAATTTTACTGAATTTTAATACATTTTATAAAAAGAATATCAAAAGAAATTTTAATTGTATGTTATTTTAATGTATAGCATTATTCTAAAATTTTGAAGAAAATAATAGTTTGCTTTGATTCATATTGCAAATTCAATTTATTTTGATTTATATTCTATGTAATGAATATTTAACTTTTTAGTTGTCTTTTTAAAAATAATTTTGTTTCTTAGTAAACATAAAATAAAATATTCAGTTAACTAATACGCTATTCATTTCAAAAATGTATAACAACTTAAAATATTTTTAAACAAATGAATTTAACTGCAGTTCTTACCATCTGTTATTCCAATTGATTGTTGGTTATTTTTATAATAAGTATTCTGTGTATCAGAATCACATTTAAATTTCTTTTTTGAACACTGATTTGCTTCTAACAAACAAAAAAATAAAATTTAAATAATGTGAAACAAAATATCATAAATATTATAAATGTTATATAGTACCTATACCTTATAATAAAATATTTTTCTAAAAAAAATATAATTTAAAGTAATAATAATTACTTTAATAATATAAATGATATTATTTTAGGAAAACCACTTGTTTAATATTGATATTTAATGAATTATTTAAAATGCTGTGCTAGTTAAATATAACAAATTGTTTCAGTATAAACTTTAGTCATATATAAATAAATATGTATATATATCTACCTGGTATCAAAATATTAAGTACGTCCATTTCATACAATGATATGAATAAGTCTGATAAATATACAAAAAATGCACCAAATACAAAACCAACAAGTGCTGGTATAAATGAAAACTGTCCATCATTTCCATAGGTACTATCTTGTCCAGCGAGTTCAATTGCTGGTGCCAACAGCGACCAATACGATGCAGCTATCATCACACCACTTGAGAATCCCAAGCTTCCATCCAATAACTTTCTCTGAAATAGTCATAAATTACAAATTACAAATTATATTTCAAATATAAAGTTGTAGTATTGAAGCAAAAATGTACAAAAAGTTAAGAACCCATATTTACTTCACTTACTTGTGTACCGCTGAATACCAGGATTAAACTGGAACCGACAGCCGTTAAGCCCCATGTGAACAAAGTGCCAAATAGTGTCTGTACAACCGGGCTGAAGTTTTGTAACATGATGGATACTTCCAAATTTTGGACAGGCCAGTTGAGAATCTTCTTAAAGACGAATGTGTTGAAATCGTCTCAACTCATCAGAATCAAAATATCTGATGATGTCGGCGAAACGTACACTCGTAAACCGTATTTAATAGCAATTTTGTCGGGAAAAAAATACTCTCCATGTTTGTGTGTTTACAAAATATAAAATAAATATAATAATATAGTATATACCTACCTGCTAGTCTGTGACTGATTTGATAATCTGAGGTGCCATCTAGTGACTCAAGTTACAACAATCTGATAGTCAGGCATAGATCCACAGATAATGATATGTTTGACAACAATAACAACGGTACTGTTGTCTGTTTTGACATTTTTAAATATAAATATTTCAAAGAAATGTGTTGTTTATTTTTCAAATAAGTTTAATTTTTTTGGTTCATTTATCGTTTATCATTAATGATTGTTTTCTTTGATATTATAGAAGTATTTGAAATTTTTTTAATTTTTTATATCAAGAAAAGTTCATATGATATAATATTATAAAGAAAAACACTTTACATTAATAATGCATTACTTTCAATTTGTATTACCTATTGATACAATATATAAAGTCTAGTCTATTATAATGGATTAATACATTAATCTTATTATATAAATTTAATTTATAAAACCAATATTTTATGCCTATGGTGAAGTAAAATACTAAAATTTTTAAATAATATCATTAAACCCACCAACTATATTATGTATATATGATTATATTTATCATGGTCTTGGAAGATCTTCACATTTTCTAAGACCATCATCTTTACATTTTACAGTTCTATATATTTCTATTCTAGTCCTTAAATAATATTATAATATTATAATAATGTAATGTAGCCAATGTAGAATGTAGATCTACTACAAGCATTTATTTTTCTTTTACTTTATTGACTAGGTACTCTATAATATGAGTTTACTAGTTATTCTCGGTTATATACTTATATCAAAAATTTCAAAATAATAAACCTAAGTAATGGTTTCATCGTCTCATGGGCCACATTATCTTTTTGAAACGATTCACTTAGGAGAGTGATCACGGGGGGATGGAGGCATGGGCGTAACTTGTGCAATTTGTATGTGGGAAAAGGGGCAAACTTTATTTTATGTCGATATAGGTATCGTATACCAGTGGCGTAGCCAGGGGGGGTTTTGGGTGTTCAAACCCCCCTTGGCTTTAAAAAAAATGTTATAATGTATAGAAATGTATAGTTTTGTTAATTGTTATACTTATGTATAAAATGTATTATTCAATTAGCGTACCTACAACTCTGTACATTTTAGCGCAACCGGGATATTCGAATTGCACTTATTACCTAAAAGGAAATAGTCAAATTGCACTTGAGTTGAAAATGGTAATATAATGGTGGAACTGCATTTAAGCTCAAAAAAAGTATTTCCACAAAATTATCTTGCATTTGAAGGGGTTAAACGCTTATAGAAAACACTCATTTCCTTTCCCACTTACTTAGGCTTAGGACTGACAATGATTTTAATCATTGGCGTGGTTAAAACGCAATCTATGACATCTTTCCTTTATTTAGAATAATAAGTTTTACTAAGCTAACATTTTTAATTGATATTTGTTATTAGTTTATAACTACAAAAAAATGATCGAAATGAAAAAAAATATGTAAAAATGACAATAATTATATTTTACGATTTAAAAAAAAAAGAATTTAAAAATTTAAAAAATATATTTATAATATTATATTATAACATGACGTATGTATAAAACTATCATTTTAACCACGCCAATGATTAAAATCATTGTCAGTTCTAAGCCTGTACCTAAGGGGGAAAGGAAATGAGTGTTTTCTAAACGTTTAACTACATCAAATGCATGATATTTTTGCAGAAATACTTTTTTTGAGCCCAAATGCAGTTCGACCATTACTTTTTCTCAACTCAAGTGAAATTTGACTAAAATAAGTGCAATTCGACCATACCTGTTTTACCGCTCCTGGACAATATATTTTAGAGGTGAGCAAACAAAAATCATTAAGCCCCCCTCTTGAGTAATTCCTGGCTACGCCACTGCCGTATACTTTAAGATATTTAGAGACTAAATATACTCAATAAATGTATTTTGCAAAATATTAAGGGGGCAGTTGTCCCCTCTCCCCACCCCAGTTTACGCCCATGGATGAGGGAGTCATAACCCCCATGAACTTTTTTTTTATGCATTAGCTTTAGTTTCTTGCTAGTTTCGCTTTTCTCGAAAAAAAAAAAGGTAATGCATAATTGGTTTCCTAACCAACCGAATGATGAATAACCGAACCATAATAAAATAACTTAACTGCATATTATAGACTGTAGAGTACTTACCTATGACTTTGATCGTACCTTGTGCGTTTTTAAATTTGAATTAAGTTTTGACTGTGCAATAGTAATTGTGTTTAATAGTTACTTCGTCAAATCTTTTTGAGGATTAACTAGTTGCAATTTTGAAGTGTCGGAAGTACAATTTATAGGCGTGTCCACGGGAGGTGCAAGGTATGCACATGCACCCTATGCGATTTCAGGTGGTACTATGAATTAAGAAAAATTGTTCAAAAAAGGGGGCAAGGCCTCTTAGCCCCTTGGGTACGCACCCTCTGCGTCAAAGGTCTGGACACGCTTATGGCACTTCAATTTATTATATTTTTAGTACCTATTAAAGATTATAAATTATTTAATTTTGAATTTGTTTAGCTATATAGAATATAGTTTTAAAGTTTCCAGTGATAATTTTAGAATAAAAAGTAGGTATGTATATAATATAATATATAAATATAAATTATATATCAACCTACTTTTAAATATCAATGTATATACCTATAAGAACATTTTGTGTCTATGACAATCAACAAAATAAAATACAGTTCATCCCCTACCATTAGAAAAAGCTGAGCACGCTCCTACAGTCTGTATTCACGATTCACTTATAGATAAACATAGATATAAATAATTAAGTTAGTTTTAATTATCTGTGTAGGAGTGTAGTATCGATGATAGACTAATTCAAAGGTTATACACGTCCACGGTCCATACATAAGAGAAACCATACCTAAATACTAGCAATGAGGGTAGTGGTTGTTATACACGATGATCAAGGGGAGGGTGAAAAAGGGGAAAAAATTGAGTTTTGTTTACATTGATTTCTCAAGCTAAAAAAAATACCGCAAAATTTTAACTTTAATTTCTTGTAAGTATTAACTAGAACCAATTTTCTCTCTAAAACTACTCTCAAAATTGAAGCATTTTATCAAATACTTATTGTGTACATTGTACACAATTCATAGCTCCACTTAAAATCTAAAATGGATTAAGCGTAAATTCAAATTGACATATTATGTAATTCTTTATTTGTTTTTTTTTATATTTCAAATTTAATCGTATATAATAGTCATTTTACAATATTTGTCTATCTAAATATACATTAAAAAAAAAAAACATTTTTTAAGCAATACAATTCAATTTTTACAAATGATAGGTACACAATACACATATACATTTATTTACATATTTTAGATAATTTTATATTCAAGTTTACATTGCGTATAGAATAACAGTACCAAGGTGATTTATCATTAAAATCACTACATTATAAAGTATAATACATCAATAAAATGTGATGAATATATTTATATATGTATGTATATATATATATATATTATATTATAAGTATTATATTGATATACATATAAATGTTTTGAGATATAAGTGAAATTATTGTTTAAGATTTCAACAAAAGTAATATTGTATACGCATAGTATTTTTATAATTTTAATTACACAGTTTATATACAAGAAAAATCAAAATTTTTACTTTCAGAGGTTAAAAACAAAATATTTACTTTGTTAATAACCTATTGATTGTAAACATATATATATATATAATGGTAATAATAATAGCAACAACAACACTGTAGTCTGGATGTTCTGAAGTTAGGAACCGACCATGAAAATCGGAGTACAAACATTGTTATAACAACAGGCGCTTCAGTAGAGCCTATAAACTTAGAAATTTAAAAAAAATTACAAGTAGTCATACTAACAACGAGTGCAAACAATTTTATTCTACGAAACACGAGACAGCAATTGAATGTTAAGTGGCTAAGTAGGGACTATTTGTGGGAATTGACCATTGCTAACATTTTCAGCATCCAAATACAGTTGAAAAAACTTTTTTTATTTTCCAAACTTAAACAGGAAAAATGGAAAATGATATTTTATATGTAATAACTAATCTAAATCCCATCCCACCCTACATGAATACATAATTTATTAAGTAAATAAATTTTATAAAAATAATTATCATTATCATACAAAACAATATCTAAGTTAATTGCTCTCTTTCATTAAAAATTAAATTGAACAAATGACGGTTAAAAAAAAAAAAAAACTAATAAAATCCAATAATCATAAAAAAACTATTTACTTTACACAAATAAAATAAAAATAATTTTTTAGTTTAAATATTTACCTAGATATTATGGGTAAAAATAAAAATAGTATTTTGTAAATAGAAAACACACTAACTATAATAAAAATTAAAATAAATAGTGTACATTCATAGAATAAAAATAAATGGTCTCATTGAAGAAATGTAATAATGTACAATTTTTTATAATATAAAAAATGTACTTAAAAATATGCTCTATATAACTATTTAATTAATAAGAAATAATGAGTTCAGTATCATCTAAAAAATTGAAATTTAATTTTGAGACATACCGCAAAAATAGTTAATTATTTGTCAAACTTTTAGAACAGCTATAAATATTAAGAATAATATTATTAACTCTGTGTAAATATAAAAAATAACTGATAACATTTTTACTTGATAACCAATTGTCAAAAATAAAAATACAGACTAGAATATTCTCTTCAGCCGAGCTGAAATCAAGGCAGTTGGCAATGGAAATTCTAATTAACTTTAATTTTTGAATTAAAACTGATAAAGTTCATAGTTTTTTCATTTTTTTTTTTTAAATGTCATATTTAACTTATTACATTTGAAATTTTATTTAAACCTAAAATATTATTATAATTTACAACATTTTACAAAATGTTTTTATACACAAAAGTAAAGTAAATAGGTCTAATGTTGTTTATGCCAATGACGACGATTATTATTATACCTGGGTTTCTTATATCCTCCGCCACCATTTCCGTTACTGTTATTGTAACGATATTCATTGTTATATTGCCGGTAATTTTTGGTTCGACTCATCCAAGTGATTTTACTTCGTCCCTTTTTACCATTAAATTGGTTCAACTGATTATGTAACATTTGTAAGGCATTTGAACCATTTTCTTTTGTATGATGATTCTTATTATCAAATTTCTTCTTTTTTACCTATAATATTATATTTATTATTATTTAAAACCGTTTAAATGTTTAAATTGTTCAAAAATTAACATAACAAATAAAATGTATTTGTTTTAAGTCTATAACCGTAAGTTTTTAGTTAATACTTAAATATTAAGACAAGATATAAAATATATCATATTGTTATTTATACATTATTTATCATACTATTTAAACCTTAGATCACATACAATGGATGGAACTTATATCCTATCTTGCCTATGATAGTAATTTGAAGCACACATAGCGACAAGTCACTAGAGAGATTCACGAAATGCGCATGTGCATGTATATTGTATACTCATCAATTCCCAGAAAGACTGTAGTTTTTTGAATATGTAACGAGTATTCATGTGCAAATCGCACATCTCAATTAAGAGGACTCATCGCATAAATGCGCATCAAAATATCAGAATATCCATTGTATACAATGTAAAGATTAATATTATACTTAAAACAATTAAAATTATTTATGTGTAGAAGTTAATAATAATTTATTTAGTTGAATAAAAATAAATAATCAGGGCAGATCTTGGGGGCCTTGCCATGGAAGTCTTGGTCAGGGGGTGCCAAATTACCAAATAATAAGTTTTATACATAATGATTAATGAGTATTATAACATAAACTATAATTTTCCTTTGACTTTGGCTATGAATACTTTAATTTCCCATATGGATTATTTGTATGTATCAGTAATAAACATTTTTCTGTTTCTATTTACCTATTGAAGTACCATTATACCTATAGACTACAAATTATGATTAATTATTATTTGTTTAACTGATGTTCAGTTTTTCAAACATCAATAAATATTTGTCTAACTGTAACAACTAACAAGTTACTAATGTCATTAGTTTCTATCAACATTTTTAAATGATATAATGTTGTTTAAAATGCCAAAAAGTGATATACAAACCCATTTAAATTCAATCATTAAATTTATAATTTAGAAATATTATTTCTGTTAAAGAATGCTTATTTTAAAAGTTAAGCAACAATTTATTGATGTTTGAAAAACTGAACATCAGTTAAACAAATAATAATTAATAGTAACTGTTACCTAAGTATTACAGTGGCGGCATATTAGAAGGAAGCTGCTGAATTATGAGTATCACTAATTTTATACTTTGTCCCGGATAACAAATATGCTAGATCCGGCCATGTAAATAATATATAAAAGTAAAAATACAATTTAAAAAACTTTTCAGTGTTCTAAAGTTAAGACTACATATAGAAATTTATAAGATACAATAGAGAAATATTCAAGAAAGCAATCTTTGTATTACCTTAAATAAGATTATAATTACCTTATTAATTCACTTAGTTTAAAAAATAATTTAAATATACTCACAACTCCTCTATCAAAATCCTCGTTGTATTCATCATCAAATGAGCGTTTAATTCCATTGATTTTATCTTGTTCAGCCTCTCGGTCTACAAAGCTTTTTTCGCCATTCCAAGTTTTAACTACAATATCAATAATAATAATAAAATAATTATCAATATAATAATAATGCAAATTTAAGATTTCTAAAAATCAATTAAAAAAAAAAAAAAAAAAAAAACTATTACTATTGTTTCTATTAAACATAATTTGACTAATGTATAGCTTCCCCTTAAATATTAATTTAACTATTTATTTTTAAAGTGAATAATATAATTTAAAAATGTCAAGCGTATATCTCTTGCCATTATCAATATCAAGCAAAAAAATCATGTTTGTTGCACGGAAGCCCCCTTAAATATTTAATTTATTTTATTTTTTAGTATTTGTTGTTATAGTGGCAACAGAAATACATCATCTATAAAAATGCCAACTGTCAAATTAATTATTACGGTTCATGGGATATAGCCTGACAGACAGACGGCTAGAAGTCTTAGTAATAGGGTCCCGGTTTACTCTTTGAGTACTGAACCCTAAAAATAAGTTCTGGAGAAATTTAAAAAATCAGAAAAACACCTATGCATGAAAGTCATAACATTTAAAAACAAACAATAATATAGAAGAAACATATTATGGCGTTAAGAAAAGATTGGGTACAAGAAAAAAACCTTTAAATTATGGTTTATTAAAACATTTTTAGGCATTTAAATAGTATACTATAATATATTAAACATGGATTTTTAAAAACTATTTTTTTTTTTGTTAATGCTTTTTTGGGTATCAATATATGATTCATAGTTTAAAAAATTGCTTCTATCTTCAACTTTGAAGACAGTTTCTAATGGCGAATAGGATCTAATAGAAACCTCCAGAAGAATAAAAAACATCACTAAATGATTATTTTTAAGTTCTTTACCCACTTTAACAGTAAATGTAAATACCTAGTTGAAGTTGAGTTAATAACATACCAAGAAGAAACCAGGTTAATATTTTACTTGTGAGAAACAAAGTGACTGGGCTAAATGAAATATTCAAGGCTGTGGTGGTAAAGTTTTCTAATATAATATTAGAGTAATTTAATACATACTTAAGATAAAGAGTATTAAACCAAAAATGAAAGCTATATTTTTCACTATGTACATTAGACACATGGGCGCCCATTTGGAGGGGCAAGATAGGGCACTTGCCCGCCCTAGACAAAAAATATTTAAAACTTGTATCTCAATAAATATTACCATAATATTATAATTATCTTTATAACCATACATTTGAGAATTTTTTTATTTTGACCCCCCTATAATGTTACTTATGGGCGCCCATGATTAGACACAATTGAGAAACTCTTAGAAAAGATTTTAAACAAACAGATAAAGGATGCTAAATCAAAATGGGTTCAGAAAAGGGTCTAACAGTCTATTGCCACATAGAAGTAATACAAATTCCACAAATCAAGTTGTAGACCACCAGAGCAGAAATACTATATTAATAGTTACCAACAATTTCAAGGACACGTTTAACTCTACACCATATACATTATCACAGTCAACTCCTAGAATAAATGCCACTATAGGTCAAGGAAATTGTGGTTTTGAACAATATAGCTTTAGTAGCCAAATAAAATGCTTCATCTACTAAGAAAGTAATAAGATGGCTGAAAGAACAAGATCTGCTAGCCATTCAAAATAATGGCTCTTAAGATTACTAAAAGATCACATAACAAAATTACATTACTCTAATGCACAGAGATGTCATAAAATAAATCTAATCTTGAAATCCAAGCAAACGCAAAGATAAATTATTTGTATCACAAAAACATTTTGTAGGAAAAGGCATGCCATTTAGATACATACATTTGTAAAAATAATGTCAAACCAGAACACAGCCTATTCTATCACCATGTCCATTTAAATCTACACAATAACAAGATGTTTTCAACATTTATAATAGTACAGTAGAGAAATTATCTACTTTCCCCCCCTTTTTTTTTCATAGGACTGAAAGAATATTAGTAGTAAAGTTGTATCAGTGTGAACTATAGAAATTATAGATCTATTGATATTATTTTCATGTAATTATTTTAGAGGTAGGAAGTGATAAAAAGTTTATCATCAACAAATTTAAGAAGAACACTTGAGTTACACTGTATGACTGTTAACACTAACACGAGTGTTCGAAGAGTTTTAAACAAAAATTATTCAACAAAAACCATTTAAATAAATTATATTGTCATTATATAATATTTTAACAATTGAATTAATTTGTATTTCAGATAGAAGCAAAATATGAGATTATTAAACTAGTTAATTTATCAAATCAAAAAGGTTAAAATTATTAATTTAATAAATAGCTTGTGTTTCTTCTTAATTCAATCTCAAAATAATATTTAAATATTATAATCCAGTCAAAAATGCATATATTATAAATGTAAACTTAGATAATTCAGAAGTGGGTGGTGATAATATGGTGGTCATCAGATATATCAGCAAACTTTGAAACTTCTTTCATTATAATTTATTATTTAATTGGACTATTTACAATATATAATTATAATATAACCATTGAACTGTAAATAAGAATTATTATCTAGAAGCCTCAAAAAGAAAAATAGGTACCATTGTTGTGTTATAAAATAGCATACTATACTAAATAATAAATTAATACTTCTTCAGAGGTGGGTGGTGATAATGATTGTCATCAAAAATGATCAGTAATATGATAGATAAACATTTCATCATCAGAAGCTTAATTTAATACAGTAATAGTATGAGTTACTTAATTAAAAAAAAAATTAAACATAAATGATAAAATATCAATAAAACTAAAAACAAAGAATACGTCATAAATATTCCAAAATATAAACTATTAATCAATTTGGTACACATGTATTAAAAATTTAAATTATAACTTATCAATAAGTAACAATGTAAAAATTGTTACACAGTAATTTTGTAAAATTGAGAAAATAATAACATATCCTTAAACTAAGAACTAAGTAGTGAATAATTAAATATTATAATTTAAAATAAATAAATTTGAGTTTTAAATTATTTAATACAATAACATTTAATTATTCAAACACAAAAAACTTGATCAGTAAGGAGATTGGTTATTTATTAATTAAAGTTCAAGCAATTACTAGTCAAGATAGCTATTACAAAACCATCAAACCAACTTTATATGAAAAATTTTATTTTTTATAAAATGATTAAATTTATAACATTAATATTTTTAATTTTAACTTGTATTCCTTACCCTAAAAATTTAAAAGAATTGTATAACTTCAGATCCTTCCAGAAAAATAACAAAACTTTAGTTAATATATAATTGAAATATAATATAAGTGTTTTTTATGGTCTATAGTACAATTAAATGACATTGAAAAATCAAATTCTAACTAATGTGTCATTTTAGTGGAAATATAACAATAATATTGCTCAATGATCTACCAATTGTGGCTTTAGTTAATAGAAGTTACTAAATATGAACAACTAAGAACAACATAATGAATATTTACCATCTCCGCCAAAACCCAAATGTGTTCTTGACTTCATACTATCCTTAAAATTGTTGCCATTTGATTTACTAATACCATTAGTTTGAAAGTCATTTGTAAACTTGGACCTAAATGTAGTAATTATTAATGAATTATAATCGCACAAAAACAACAATTTACTAGTCATTAAGATTAATATGTACATATGTATACATAATAATATATATATATAACTTACCAGTTTTTTGTTCCATTTGAATGTTTATAGTTATTACCATTTGATAATTTACTCCTAGAATAAAAAAATAAACTTTAATGAGATAAATTGAATTAAATCAATGGTTAGAATATGAAAGACTCCATAAGGAAGTTAGCATATCATACCACTAGAGGCTCAGAAATGAGAAGAAAAAGAATGGAGTCCAACTACCCTAATTTAAATTACAACATTAAAAACTCTTATTTTATGTATACAATTTCAAACTCACCAAGGTTTATCATCAAGAGAACTATTGCCATTTAAACATTTTCCATTTGTTTTGCTATCAATTGGAGACTTAGTTCTGTAACATTATATATTATATTATATACTATATAGCAAATGTATATGAACAGTTAATCAGAACTAAAACATTAAATAAAGTAATAGAAAAACTCAAAATAATAACTATTAAGTTATAAAACTAACCCATTATAACTGTGATCAATACGCGCTTTGGGTTTACTACAATCCAATTCCAAAATACCATTTTCACGCTTACGGTTTTTTTTTTCTGAATCTTTTCCTTCTGTTGAATGAGGTACCTTAGAAGTATTTGATTCATTTTCATCTTTTGGAATTCGAACTAAACATTTTTTGACAAGTTCAGGTTCAGGTTTAACTTCCAATGGTTCTTCATCTTTAGGCTTCAATACTAAACATTTTTTTGCTGGCAGAATTTCTTTCTCTCGTTCATTGATAGGAGAATCATCATTTGGTGGCTTCAATACCAGACATTTTTTAGGTGGTGTATCTGTACCAACTTCACTAGGATCTTCCTTTGGTCTCATAACTAAGGGCTTTTTATCAGGAACTCTTTGGTCAGTCGAGTGTTTGACTTTTCCTAATATCACAGGTGAAGAAACATTATCTTCCCCAGATAATGAACTATTCTCATCATCACTACCATCTTTATCTGAATCAATATAAGGTACTAAACTATTATAATTTATCGACGATTTGCCATTGGATGAAGAATCTATTGTTTTATTATACGAATTACATGTGTTCTCAGTTAGTGATTTCTCTTTTGTTTGTCCTTGTTTTAACCTTAAATTCAATTGATTATTAGAATATAAAACTCATTATTATTATTAAATATTTAGTTTAAAAATATAAATAATTTAATTACATTTTAATATTTGAATCCCATTTATCATATATTTGACTCTTATTGTCTTTGATAACATTTTTTTTAATATTGTTTAAACCATTCAATGGTTTTGTGATTCCGTTCAATGGTTTTGTAACTCCATTGCTCTTGTCTAAGTACAAACACACATAAAATTATAAAATACATAAAAAATTAATGATAAAACACTTTACTTACTTGAAAAAAATCCATTTATAGATTGTTTACAAGTTGAAGTAGATGTTACAGTTGACGTCTTACTTTCTATGTTTGTATTATTCATGTTTCCTGATGGTTCTAATTCATAAAATATTATATAGGAATCATTACTAGTTGAATAATTTTTGAAATTTGTTTGATAAACCTGTAAACATAATTAATTATCTTAAAATAAATAAATGTTAAGGAAATATAAGTTATAATACATACATTTGAATCATTAAAATAGTAATATGATCCAGAGGGTGTTAGACCAAGAGCTGTGTAGTGCCCACTATTTAAACTTGAACCGTAATGAATTACCATAGAAACCAGATGGTATCTTAATGGTCGAGCATCAATTTTTAGATTATGATGATCAAATTGATAACTAGATAAATCTAATCGTTCATTTATTTGAATAGCTTTACTGTTTTTATTTCCACTAAATCCTCCCATACCAACACTGTACCTGTAATATAATAGTACACATTTATAATTGTTTTATAGTTGCTTGGTTAGCAGCACAATGATATGTTTATATTAATAGATATAATTAATTTTCATTCAAGCGATAATTTACCTTTTCAACTGAATGCATAAAACGTTTGGTGCTCTTTCAATTGAGAACTTTTTATCGGCAGCAACTTGTCGTCGACATCTTTCACAAACATATGATTCATCTAATGGTTCTTTTTCAAAATAATTGTCTAAAGCGTCGTTAACATTATCAGATTGCCTAATATCAAGTATGAGATCTTGGAAATGTTGAAATGTAGTTGATATGTGTCCACATTTACCACACGTTACTACACATTAAAAATAAATTTTAATTTAGTATTAAATTTACTAAATTATTGTTTAAATAAATATACCTTCAGTGCGGATATAACCACCGAAAATTTGGTTAATTGGTGTAGTTTCTTTAGAATAATTGTCTAGACTAAATATAAAAATAAAACAACAATATTATATTTTACATTAATTCTTCTATTAATATTTATATGATATACATACGATTTAGCAGCATGTCCTAAAACGGACAAATAGCACCGTTCCATGCTTTCAATAAGGTAACGAAGAAACTCATGGGCATCCTCTTGACGATATGTTGACAAATGTTTACATATTACTAAAAATTAAATAAAAATTATTTTTTTGTTTCAATTTAAATTACATTTTTAGTAAGGTATACATACAAGATAGACGATTAGTTATAATAGATGCTTTGAAACTAGAACCAGTATGTTTTTGAGATAATGTAAATGTATTACACACCATACATACAATACAATCTTTTTGAAATCCAGCTAAAAATATATATCAAAAATGTTCAATAATATCCATTTAAAATATGACCAGTTAATGTGTTATAAAAATAACCAAATAAATTATAGTAATATTTTTACAAATATATAATGTACAAATATTAATTATACACAAAATGTTTTTGTTTTAGTATTTTTTTTAATTATGTAGATAATTTTTTATTTGTATCTTACTTTTTTGTTGACATGTTTTTTGATGTTGTTCATCATTCATTAGCCAATTTGTAAATGCAGGAATATGAAAGAGAGCCTAAACATATTTATAAAAATAATAAAATAAAATATGTATACATTAATAACATAATTAAATTGTTACACATACTTGTAATGTAGAATTTATGTAACATATTACACCAGGATTATCTAATCCAGAACCAACTGACATTTTTTTATCTTGCCATCCTAGTTGTACACGTTCAGGAGGATATAACACTACTTTGGGTTTAGGTAAATGAGATATTTTGTTGGTATCGCCATTCATCCTTTCATTTTTTTTAATCATATCTTTCTTACCACAACCATTTTGTAGTAACATGATACAATTATTTTTCATTTGAGATAACATTGATGGTTTATGGTCTAACATTTCAAATTCTATACTTTTATCTAAAATTCTACTAGATGCTATGTATAAATAGCTAGAACGATCGTCTGCCACAGAAGAATGATGAATTCGCCTATCAGTAACTTTGTTAGAAAGAGACTGAAATAAAGCAGAACCTATTTGATTGCTTGCGGCTGGCATTATTATAATTCCAACTCATCATACGGTAAATTGAATTATCTGAAAGACAAAAAAACTAATTCAATTTTTGATTTTAGATATCACATTTTGAAACTTCTCATACATAATAAAGTAAAGTACTGTTATTATAAATTATTAATATAGATTTTTTTATGTACTTTAAATTATATACAACTTTTCTTTACTATTTTATTATAATAGCAAGATTAAGGAACATTTAATAATAAGACTAACTACAGAATTGTGCAATTTATATGCATGATAATTTATTAGAATTAAAACTCAACAAAAATAATAAAAAACTATCATGAAAATGGCCAATGACCAATAATGAAATAAAAATATCTTTTATCATCAGTCATAGGTAATAAATTATTGTTATTAAACATAAAAATGTTAAATATATATATAATATTTATCTATGACTATACCAATTGAAAAAATAAAATACTAACTCAGTACCAAAGAATATATTTTAGCAAAATTAAAGACATTTTAGACAAATATACCTAAGTACTCAATTTCAAAGTAAAGATATCCAAACTATTTTGTTTAAAATGAACAATTAGTTTTGTAGAAATGTAAAATTATCACTTATGATAGCAAAGAAAAGAAAAAATAATAGGTAGCTTTTTTAAGACTAAGATAATTAAAAGTAATTGATAACCAACTGTAAATATTGACAGTTAAATGATAATTGATATTCTTAAAAATTTAATTTCCCTCATTAAATATTAAACTTTTCTCATAACTATCATAAATAATTTTCCATAAACAAATTGATTAAAAAAAATAGAAAATATAACAAATATTGTTTGTGATTATAATGTTTATCCTTTTTCATAATAGAAGGTACACATTTCACTAAAATACTATAAAAGCTAATTATATTTCAATTCTAAATAACAATAAAATCATATATTAGAAACCTCTAAACTTAAATCAAATTAACAAAAAAAGTAGTGTTTTTTGACTGCTGAATACAGAGACTACAATTTGTATACATCACATAAATCTTTTAGTTATTGTTCAATTTTAACTTTGGTTTCAAACATCGAATTATTCATATGTTGTAGGAATTTAATTGTCTTACACATACACTCACGCGGAACATCACATTATCGATGGTCCGTGTATAATCTGTCCCGGCCCCCAGGGCGCTATCTCACATGGTCGTTACCAATAGTACAAGGTTAATACATTGCCTTCGTTCACCAGTTTCATGTACTTAAAAACTTCATAATATTCTAGTATTATTCCATACTTAATAAAACGAAACTAATTGTTTTGGCGGAAACCGGCCGGGCAGCCATATCGTCTATACAGTATACACGCGCGTTTGAGCGCTTCCGCTCCCCCCGGTCTGCCAAGTCTGTTGGGACTGCCAACATGCTTTTTTTGGTTTATTCAAATCTACAAGAAGTTCTTGGAAATAACCAGCCGTCACTGTCTCACGAATGTAAGTCAATCGACAACGAGATAATAATTATACTATGTGACAATGAAAAAACGATATACTCACGTCAAATCCGGGGCAGCAGTAATGGCGTACAATAGCGTAATCGGGCACACGTTATAAAAGTAAAAAATAATTATTATTATAACTACAGAACACACACACACACACACACGCAAGCACGTAATAAATTTTAAAAAAATACGAATAATTATAAATAATAAAAATAACTGAAACACCGAAGGGCGAGGAACGTTGAGAACTTCACTTGATTTTTTCGACTGTAAATTTACTTACACTAACCTGTAAACTTGGCCATAGGAGCCGCCTGCGAGTGTTGTCCGATACCCCGATTGCGGCGGCCAATCAACACCAGGCTCATCACAAATATCATGGCAAAGAAAATGATAGAAACCCATTCGAATCGTAACGCCGCTTAGTTGAGTCAGTTGTTACTTGTACAATTTTTATTTATAACAATAATAACATCATAAATGATAATTAATATTTTTTTGAAACTACCACCACCAGCCATGTTTGTGGCCACTCATTATTGATATTTTTCTTCAATCGAGGTTGTTTTTCGACGATTTAATCGTATATATATCGTAAAAAACTACAATTTTTAATCTAAAGCGCGAACGTCACGCCCGTCACGATTTCGGGACGGACCACAGAATACAGATTTTAAGTCGGCTCTTCCATGGATTGAGGTTTGTCGGTCACTGAATGGTGGGGATTTCGGCGGGCAGCTGTCAGCTTCTCCTTGGTGTAGCTGTAGCACATACTAGACTGCTACAGATGTAATAAAATATTGAACTCGTAATTTGTATAGAAGTGGAAGGACGCAACAGTTGACAAAGATAGAGAAAAAATGTTTTTATGGTTAAAAGATTATAAGAGACGATCTTCTATTGTTGGAAAATAAATAAATACTGATCACTGCATCTTCGCTATTGGAAAACCTCATAGGACAACATTGAATGCAAATAAAGAACATACGTGTTGAATCACAGTATGAGAAAAGTAAGAACAAATGTATGGTTAGATGAATAGCAGCTTTCATGATAGTTGTCCAGTTTACAAAGTGGAAAAATCTACCTTCCTGTACGAGCTAGACGCTAGTTTACCATAAGTGACAAGTGTTATAGCTATTGTATTAAACATTAAACTACCCGTAACAATACCTACATATTAACATATTTTATTATGAGATAAGATGTAATCATAAATATGTTTAATATATTAATATGTAGCTTACAATAAATAATTGTCTTTAAATATTCAGTATAGACTGGACTATGGACATTTCGTCACGATTGCAGTATGTTTTTAAATTAATTTTACATTTCTATTTATAGGTACATAGCTGGTACCTATGTAATAGAAAAATTAATTTGATAACTACTATAGTTATAATGACATAATAAAAATACAGAATAATCGCTGAGACTTGAGAGATCGTATTAATTAATACGATCAGAATCGTTATTTTTAAGCGATATTTATCAGTTATCGTTGAATTAATTTTACACACCCTGGGTAGCTGGAAATTACATCCATCACAATCATTACATTGACCTACTGAATAACACCCTCAATATCTATCTAGATATAAGTTATAACAGCTAGTGCATACTATAGAGCGCCAAGTGAGTAGTGACTTCCTCGGTTTTTCTTATAATCACATTTTTAATGAACTCTAAGTTGCGTTTTTTGTTTTACTTCAAAAATATATAATAATTTGATTATTGTTATAAAAATGTGTTAAGCTTACAGGTTAAATTGTATAGGTACAACTGTACAAGCAAGTGGTAGGTACCATAAATCCATAAACGTCAATAAAATTTGATGTTGTTTATATGTAAATTAATATTGTCACCAGATAATTGTATTTTATAAAAAAAAATTTTGGATAACCAAAAAGTTTTGAAAATTTAATAAAAGGTTCTTTATGAGTTGTTCCAATTGCAGTTAAAAAAAATGAAAAGTCGCTAGTCACAATTTTTTTTTTTATAAGCGTTTATAGTTCAAATTTTAACGAAATCTGTCGAAAACGCGAAAATTTGCAAGTAATTTTGAAGTTGAAAAATCATAAAAAAATTTTGTGTTTATAACTAAGGATTCAAAATACAACACTAAGTTTTCCTTCGAGTAGCTATAGAGAAAACTCGTAGCATCATTCTATATGAACAATTTTAATTGCATTTGAATTTTAAATTTTTAGGAAATAGCGTATAACGATAACGATTTATCCTCAAACGATTTTAAATATTTGTTATTATTCAAAAAGTATAAGTCGTAGATACTTGAAAATTTTACCAGTTATTAAGATTCGCGTTTTCTTTAAGTGATTTAAATTTCAAAATATTTTAACTTTTTTTGAGCTATTTATAGACAACTGAAATTTTCAATTTTTCTAAAAAAATTTTTTTGAAGTGTTGATAAAATTTTTTTGGCCCAATCAAAATACTTGAAAATTTAATACAAAGTTCCCATAAGTTATTCTTAGAGTGATTAAAAAATTATAAGAATACAAAGGCACAATTTTTTTTATTAGCATTTGAAGTTCAAATATTGACAAAAATTCGTCAAAATCATGAATATTTGCAAATTATTTTGTAGGTATAATTCATAAAAACTTTTATATAATTAGCTAAGAGTTGAAAATTTAATATAAGTTTAGCTTACATTAATTATAAAAGAACTTACATTTTGGTGTATTCAGGCCATTAAAACATAAACCACCTTTTTCACTAACCACTGGAAATTATATCCTAGGC
>VUJU01002369.1:6293-38215 GCA_009835225.1 Aphis craccivora
AATTTTTGTCAATATTTGAACTTCAAATGCTAATAAAAAAAAATTGTGCCTATGTATTCTTATAATTTTTTAATCACTATAAGAATAACTTATGAGGAACTTTGTAATAAATTTTCAAGTATTTTGATAGGGCCAAAAAAATTTTATCGACACTTCAAAAATATTTTTTCAGAAAAGTTGAAAATTTCAGTTGTCTATAAATAGCTATAAATAGCTCAAAAAAATTCAATTTATTTTAAAACTTAAATCACGTAAAGAAAACGCGAATCTTAATAATTGGTGGAATTTTCAAATATCTACGACTTATACTTTTTGAATAATAACGAATATTAAAAATCGTTTGGGATAAATCGTTATCCTTACGCTATTTCCTAAAAATTTAAAATTCATACGCACTTAAAATTTTTCCTATAATGATGCTACGAGTTTTCTCTATAGCTACTCGAAGGAAAACTTATGGAAAACTTAGTGATTTAATTTTAATCCTTAGTTATGAACACAAAAAATTTTATGATTTTTCAACTTCAAAAATTACTTGCATATTTTCGCGTTTTTGATAGATTTCGTAAAAATTTGAACTATAAACGCTTATAAAAAAAAATTGTGACTAACGATTTTTAATTTTTTTTAATTAAAATAAGAACAACTCATAAGGAACCTTGTATTAAATTTTCAAAACTTTTTGGTCATCCAAAATTTTTTTATCGACACTTCAAAAAAAAAGTCGTAGATACTTGAAAATTTTACTAGGTAGTTATTAAAATTGACGTTTTTTTATAAGCATTTGAAGTTCAAATATTGACAAAAATTTTTCAAATTCCTGAATATTTGCAAATTATTTTGTAGGTAGGTATAATTCATAAAATTTTTTGTATAAGTAGCTATGAGTTGAGAATTTAATACAAGGTTTTTCATAAGTTCAGCTTACAATAATTGTAAAAGGACTTAAATTTTGGTGTATTCAGACCATTTAAATATAAACCACCTTTTTCACCAACCACTAGAAATTATATCCTAGACTGAGGATCAATCATTCAATATCATTCATATCAATAACAAATAGTATTGTAAATGGGCAAATGGCAATACATCAAATATTTATTTTATAATTTTGTTTAATATTTGGTGTATTTAACATTTTTTTAAAATAAATAATATGTAGCCGTTAAATTTGAAATTTATTTTTTTATATGGTTACAGAATAAGCAGTTTAAAATTGTTATTTGTTTATAAAAGATAACTAAATAATCTACATAATTATTATTTTATTATTCTAATGGACAAGTTGTATAGTTTATACAAAATTAAGTCTAAGAAAAATGTATGATATAAATATGAAAATATGATAGCAGGCAGATTTCCTAATAGGTAGAAGAGTAGGCAGCTGCCTAGGGCAACAAAATTTAGGGGGTGATGGATTTTATTTTTTTAAATTACATAATTTGTATAAAAATATTAAAATAGAAAAATACTTATTTTATACTTTCAAAATATAGTTGTGTAATAATGTATACATTTATTTTGATTAACTATAATTTAGTCATGATAAATTCCTGAAAATAATCCACAATTAGAGCATTGTATACAACATTTTTTGATAAAACTAAGTATAAAAATAGATTATAATATGAGTCACTAAACCATGATACTAGAAGTTAGCTGTATTGGGTATAAATGTATAATATCATACTTGAATTTAATTCAACAATTCTACTGGTATTGTTGATATACTGAACTGAACTATCTTTTCAAAGTAGGGTAGTTCTAACAATTGAGCCAAGTCTACTAATTTCATAATTATAATATGAAAATATTATAAAATCATTCACTAATCTAAAAGCAAGATATCAATTTCTAAAATTAAAATAATTGTTAAGAATTGTTATGCAAAAATATTTAGTATTTTAATATTTTTAATATTATAAAATCAATGTATTAACTACTGAATTTTTAAAATAATGGCTTTAATTTTATTTTATCAATGATAGTTCCTACAAATTATCATTATAAGTTTTCATTAAAATTTGGTGGACATCAGTTCTATTGACATTATTCCAAAGTAGGCTAAATAACTAAAAATAAGATAAAAATTAAAAATTGAAATTTTAAATGCATTTGGTCATACAAATTTAATAATTAGTATGTTATTGAGGGGGTATAATATAACTTGTTTATCTATATTAGAGGTAGTCAATTTAAATGCCTATAATCATAATAAAGATTAAATCCATCTTTCTATGATAGGTAGATAAATCTACCATTTATTGAGCTTTTATCTTAATAAAAGGATAAGTTATTAAGGACAGTATAGGTAAAAATGTAAAAGTAAAAAAACAATTATTTCTAAATAACCATAAAAAAGATAATATTAAAAATTTTTCGTAAAAACGAGTAACAAAAAAAAAAAGAATTGTATAATAATATAAATGTAATATTTATGAATGTTTATGAATTAATAAAATATAAAACTAAAAAGGTTAAATACATAAACTTAATAAATAATTATTTCACCCATTATTTAGTTTTAATTATTATTTAATAATACAATTTTTGATATATTATATAAATATATTAATTTTAATGTTATGTTGAGTAAATTTTAAAGGTGAAGTATTTTACTTTATATAAAAAACAAAATTAAACTTCATCCTTTTCTTTCGCACCGTGTTTCAAAATACGTGTAAATTCTATATAGTTGAACATCCCTTTGGAAATTGGAGCTTCACGATACATTTCATCAACCTAAAAAAAAAAAATCAATAATTTATTACAAATCATTTTAAAATGTACATTTTTTAATGTTAAAATATCAGAGTCAACCCTTAAGTAAGCTTGCACAGCATATTAGCTACATTAAATCAAAATGAGATAAGCCTCAAATTTTGGAATGAATTTAGAATTATTGAACAATTGTAAACATTTATTGAATATAATATTAAAATTTAATAGATTAAAGTGAAAAAATAAGGTAAATAGAACCCTGAATATATATAACCAAAATTAAGCTAGATATTACACAAATAACTTTTCTAATTTTAAAGCAGCCAAATGGTTTAATTTTCTTAGATATTTTTGTCATTTATCTAAACTCGGGGTCTATTACAGTGGGCGTCAAATCTGAAATAAGTTTTATCATTGTGGGCCGACATTTTTAAAGGAATAAGCCATAAGGGGATAATCATGACAAAATATATAAGTATGTCAGCAACTTTGTGATACGCATATCCCCCACTTTTTACCATGTGTTACATTCTCCATCTCTGATTGGTTGTATATATCATACCATACCATTCGGAGAACCTAACACACAGGAAAAAGTTTGGATGCGCAGACTAGATTAAAATTTGTATTGTTGCTGACATACCTATATATTTTGTCATGGGGATAATGAAATTGAAGAATAGATAATATAAACAAATATATTATGTATCATTATATAAATTATCTTGGAGGGAAAGTTCAAAAACATTGGCAGACCAAATTCGGTCAAGTAGGTTTAAAACCCCTGATCTAAACAATCAATAATTAACATTCACACTTTCATATTAACAAAATACAAACCAGATAATGATATCAAAGATAAAAAAGACCAAAATATCACTGTCGAGCAATAATTCTTTAAGAACATATTAACTAGTCCTTAATTATTAAATGTTATTTTGTAATATCCAAAATGCCAGGAGTAGTTTTTAATATTTCATATTTTGTATATTTCAATTTTTGTTATAAGCTGTAATAATTATTAATATAAATAATAATACTTACGTCTTCATCTGTAAATCTATCTCCCATAGTGACTAAAAGCTCTCTGAGACGCTCTTCATTAATTACGCCTTCATTGTTTTCGTCAAAACAACCAAAGGCGTTTTTTATTACGTCTTCAGGATCTGTACCTTGAAGTCTTTCACCAAATAATGTTAGAAACATAGTGAAATTGATTGGGCCAGGGGCATCATTCATCATACCTTCTAAGTAATCATCGGTTGGATCTTTGCCTAAATAATTATTAATATTCATATAAATATGTCATTAATTTTGTTTAATATTTAAAATAAGATTAATTAATATACCTAAAGAAGCTAGCATATCATGCAAATCTTCTTTATCGATGAATCCATCACGATTTTGATCTATCAAATTAAATGCTTCCTTAAATTCTTGTATTTGTGCTTGCCCAAACATGGCAAACACATTTGACGTAGCGCGCTGCGCTCGTTTTTTTGTGGTTGCCCTCCTCACTGCCGTTTTCCGTGACATGCTTGATTCGCTCTATAAAAATAATAAATTTTAAAATTATTACACTCAAGAAAAGTATGTAAATCAAGTTACTGAATTGATCAAGTGTTCCATTGCTTATTCCAGTACAATTATTTTACAATATATATATATATATATATATTTTAATTTTACACAATATTATAATTTAGTTTTTTATTCTAAATTATTCATACTCGTTTCATAACTAAACATTTCACTACTCCTATAATTTTTCTCAAAAATACTTACTTACTAATCAAATGAGTCATAAATAGGTATTTCAGATAAATAAAATGAATGATTCATTTAAATTCTTATGAGTACTATTATGTAAGATAATTAGAAAATATATAAGAAATGTATTTTATTTTCAAATACAACTTCTGTTTATGGTTATAACTAAACGTCTAAACAGCAACGATTAATTTTGATCTCTTTATTAGGTATCCATTATAATGATATAAAAACTTCACTATAAAAGGATTTAGATGCCAAGCGTCATATTTTATTGGTTCCCACTCTCTTTGCACCAGATTTGAATTCAAGGATATGAATTAAATCATATAAAAACTTAATCATTTCTAACTTAATACCTTTATTAATAATCAATTTACTAAAATAAAAAATTGAAAAATAAAATATTTTTAGTAATTCAAAAGTGAGAAAAAAATATTTGTTTCTATACAAAGAATACAACCTTAGTCAATGACTAAAAATATCTAATTAATAATCACTTCTAATTTCAATCATTTAAATGACAAGATAAAAAAATCATTATTAAATTAAAATAAAGAATAATACCTGGAATATTATAATAGTGCAATGTTTAAAAAACGTATTGTTTTTCTATTAACAATAGGAGAATATAGTTTATAAATAAGTTCTTAATTAATTAATAATAATTCTTTTCTTTTTTTTAATATTTTAAAAACATTAACGCTGTTATCAAAAAAGAAATAATAAAAATATTTTAACGATAGGTACCTATAATAAATTACAATCAGTAAAATAGAATGTAGGATACGATGATAAATATAAAAAAAAATGTCAACACGGTTGAAAAGATTAATCCATTACGTCATCAAAATAATTAAATTATTATAAACTTTAAGATATTTGACTGTTTTTATAATTATTATGGTTCAGAATGTTCAGATAAGTAGTAAGTAGAAGGTACGTCAGAGTAAACAGTCTTTTCAAGGACGAAACATGTTTGAAATGTTTGAATTGTTTTGATTATCACATACGACACTTCTGTCTTCTACATGTCGTCTTATTGTCGTGAACCGACATTGGAAGGACTCGTCGAAGAGAAACCGTCCGGAACAATGAACGATTAAAAACGATATTGTAAAATGATAACAAAACAGTCAGTTATATAGGCCAACAATAACAGTTAAAAAATGGCATTACTATCGCGCCGTGGGTAGTTACCACGTCAGATAGCTTAAAAGCGTAGTCGCGCGGCATACTCACAATTTTGAAGTCTAAAAAGAAACGGATTGAAGGAAAAAATGGTTTTTCGTTGGGCGGTTGGTCGGCGAGGGACTCGACGTAGTAGAGTTGTAAGCGTTTGACGTACGGAATGCGAATGACTCCGTGGAGAGACGGCCGTGGTAAGAGGGAATGGAAGCGGCGGCGATGAGTCACGGTTAGGGTGAGCGGGTGGTGGTCGGTTTCTCGCTATAGATGATGATATTGTTTTTTATGCACACTGAACACAGTCAACGGTGACGATGCGATAAGAGGACGCGACGTTATCGTGAGCGGCGGAGACCGATCCAGGCCGACCGAGGCCGACTACACCGCTCGTCGGTTTCACTCCTAATGTGGACGCACTGAATACAGAATTCATTAGTTTTTTTTTTTCTCGTTTTCCATAATTCCGCCTGTTCCGCCGATTTTCTCGGTCTCTCTAGTATCTCATACTAGTCATACTATTATGCTATAATTGTAGTTCCTTGATCCTTCCATATTCCATAGACCTCTCTCACGTGCGGTCACGTAGTATCAATATTCAATTTGATCATTGCTGGTCCAGACCGGGAGTTCAATTCGTTTCAAAAGGTCTACTCAATACTCATTGGTTCAAGTCGTTTATGAGCTACACATCTCTAGGATTTGGACTTGGACGATCATTCGAGGAGGTTCGCCATGATAACGGTGAGTGAAAACCCATGATTTGTCAATCTGATAGAGATTGTTAAACGCTATTTGGGCGGGGAAACTAACTCACGTGGATAAAAATCGTACGAACAAATCTCGTCTGCCGCCGTTGTCGGTACAGCACGATTAACACGTATTTTACCATGTATGGAAACAGCGTAGTGAAAGTTCTTAACGGGTCGTAAATGATACTTAATATGGTCATGTTTCGATACTTCGATACCGCGTTGGGCTCCGACGCCGCCGGGTCCACTGTGCCACCGCCACTACCCTTCCCATCTACGTTATTAGCTTCGAAACTCAGACATTTTTGGAGCCTAGTGTTATTGATTTTTTTTCGTCGCGGAGTCCAAATAACGTGGTATCGTGTAACATTGACCTTGACCCTCCCGACTCCCGCAATCAAAAGCTGCTGCTGCTGCTGCTGCACAAAGCCTCTTTTCCACTGGAATAATAATATTGTTGTTCTTAACCTAAGTACACTGATGCCCGATGTTATGTGTACAAGAATACAATTTGATTAACTTTTTTAAATAAATTATTATGGAGGGATTTTAATTAACAACAGTTAGATGAGACGCACCTACCTAAATTAAATTTAAAATTATAAAAAAAAAAAAAAATCCACCGGGTCATTTTATAATAAATACCTGTATGATATAAATAAGTTGACATAGTTGCATAGGTGGGTAGCTTTATTTTTATTTATTTATTTATTTAATTGTTTTTTCTTTTTAATTTATCATTAAATAACTATTGAAATTTAATAATTTGTTATTAAAAATCACATTTAACACACACAAAATAAAATAAAAGGTAGGTATAGCCAATTAAATTAATTGTCTTGTATTAAAATCATAAAAGTACCTATTATTTCTTTTTAAAAGTTGTATTAAATACTACCTATCTATTATTATCTGTTATTATTTTGTTGTTAAAAAATAATAAATTCTATTAGTCAATGTTAGGCCTAGTTGTACAGTCTATGATTAATCAGTGATTAAGAGTTAATTAGCTGATAACAGATTTTTAACCGGCCAAAATTCAGCCGATTAAACTACGGTTAACTTTAATCGGAGATGGTACAACTGGCCCTTAAAGAAACATTTTTTAGCATAATACATAATAAGTACCTATATATTTTTTCAGTATTTTTATACCTAAATGATAGTTAATATAAGAGCGATTAAATCTTTTAGCAAAGACTAGCTTTGTTGTTTATTTTACCTACAGTTACAGACTTGTAATTTTTTTCAATATTACTAAATTATCAACACGTACCTATTTTGTATTCACATAGAATACTTGCTTGTCTAAAACAAAATTCTAAATTTAGTATTTTAATATATTTCCTAGCCTAAGAAGTACATGAAAATTCTGCAATTTTTTGTTCAATCTTAAATTACCTATGCCTAAATCATTAAAAATAAAACTTTTTTATTTATTTACATGGGATTAAGGATTATCTTCTTGTATTAAACAATGTAGGCTTTAGATATATTTATATTTTGGGATGCAATGACTGGATTGTTATTTATCACTTGAAATGTTAAAATTCTAAAAATAGATGAAAATGTGGTAAATTTCTAATGGTTGCCGCAACTTGTTTTAGACTCATCAGTCTAGAATTCAAGTGAATAATACTTTGGTCTCACACCTAATATTTTACTGTAGAAATTATAGGTACATAAGCTATCATAATAATGTTTTCACAAGTCGTCAAATTGTTCCCTTGTACTTTTAAAATCCCTTGTTTACCTTAAGCTAAAATAATTACTTATATATTAAAATATTATACTAATCAAATTATCAAATGGACATCTTCAATAAATCAAAATATATAATATATTTTATAATTTATAACTATGTTATGTATATCCATAAAATGTAAAGAATTCCTATTTATTTATTATGACTGTATTGTGTTAGATTATGTCTTTGGTATGATACACAAGTAAACTAGTAAACATAACAAATTATTTAGTGAAATTAATAAGTGGGACTAAAAGTGAATGCCATGTAATGTATTCTCAGCAAATATAAAATAATATGTTATGAGTACTTTATACTTGTTTATTTAACCTATATACTAGTAAGTTTACATTAACTGCCATAAACATATCTCGCTAATTGTTAAATGCTGTGATTTCTCACAACTATCTAAAATTGATAAGTAATTTGTCCTAAGATTAAAACAGTTAAAATATAAATACCAATAATCCTTCAGAATGAAATTGATTTTTTAATTTTTTTTTTTTATTAATTTATTACCCATACACTAAAAAATTAATTAAACTTATTAGGTACCTACTTAACTAATATTTAGTATTAAGAAAAATAATTTTAATTTGTTTTATATCAAAATCAAGAGTAGCCAAACCTGCATTAGGTAAGCAAAAACTTATGTGATATGAGATTTCAACGGGTTTATTAATTTTTTTTTATGTGATAAGCAGTAGTCTGTTTAAACAATAAAGGAAATAAACTATTGTGAGTCCTTGAGCCTAATATAGTACTAGTCACCAACTTAATGCTCTAAATATGGACTCATAATCAACTTTTTCTTTTTTTTAAACATTTTAAATGATGAACATCAACATGAAAAGTTTAGATAGTGAGGTTACCTAAACCAAAGTTTTATTTTAAAAAATATATTTGATATTAGGATAATGAAAAAATAAATTGCAGAATTATATCTATACATAATGTTATATTTTTTTATTACTCAACTAGTGTTTATTGTAAATTTATAAAAAGTTATTCTGATTATATGTCCTTAATGTAGTGTAAACTTGTATTATAATGTGTAACTAATTACTGCTTACATTTATTTATTTGTTTTTAATTTAAAATTAATTAACACTAAAAGTAGGTACTCTTTTTAACTCATTTTACGTGGTTTGTTATTTGAAAAAAATAAAAAATAATTAATTTTATGCTAATTTTTTTTAACCAACACATGGTAGGTACACATTACGAATCAATTCTACCCTAGTAAATAGGTAAAGTTTTTACTCTAAGAAATACTTGAAGAAAAAAAACTAAAAAATATAATACTCTAAATGTACAATGATGTATTCAACAACAATCCATCGTAGTTTTTGAACTCTGACATCTCCTTTTCTAATTTATACATAAAATGTGCTAGGTATACTATAAAAAAATAACAGTATCTCTTCTTATTTCAAAATGTTTATGAGATTATGAATGTTTTGAAAAAATTATGATACTTTGATTTTTTTAAATATTTCTATTTTTCGGGCGTCATTTGTTGTTAAGTATTTTCAGTCCTATGTTTCATTTGTATTCTTGTAATTAACAGATTTAATGGTGCATTTAACATCTACTTAAATTCCTAGAATTCTATTTTAAGTAATTATGTTTCGATATTGATCTCATTAAATGTTGAAAATTTAAAAAAAAATGCACTCGTTTTTATTTCATTTTACATATTATATTGAATTTTAATAACTTAATAATTCAAAAATATAAGAAATAAAAACTCTATTTAAATTATTTTCTTCATTGTACATTAAAATACTCAACTTGGTAGGTAGATATCTACTATTTATTGTTATACATTTCTGACAAATATTTAAGTTTTATTTCATTCCATTAACCATAATTATGATATACAAGTAGGTAGTTATACTTGAAATTTAAACCAACCAAAAATTTATCACAAGACTACAAATAGTATTACTTATACTAATTATGATTTATGACTTATTTAAACAACTCACAGCTCACTTTTTTTTTTACAAATTAAATAATAATTACATATTTTTATAAACAATATAATTTAAGTTTATTCATATAATATTGATCAACTTAAACTTATACATAGGTACAAAAACGACCTGAAATTCATTTACTCTACATTTTTAAAAATGTATTACACATATTTTGCCGTATCAATAATATTACTAACTTTGTACATTAAATATAAATTTATATTTACAATAATAAAACATTTTACAATTATTATCTTATACCATTAATTTGGAACATTATCGAATTGCTACACCATTAATCGTTACAGTGGCACCAGAATGATCTGATTTTGCTTTGGAGACTGGTGATGGCTCATAGTAGCTATTTGGTTCGTCATATGTGTAGTCTGTTACAGAATCATAGATATGATTCTGTACGTCACTTAATGAAGCGTAAGACATGACTGCTGTATTTTGTTCTTCTTTGCGTACGGCTCCTTCGACGTTTTCTGTATTTTTTACTGGAGTCGGCCGTTTTCTAATAAAAACAATAATATAGTGGTCACGGATGTCATATCTAATTTGTTAATTTTTAAATACTTACAGTCTTAAATAAATTAAGGCAAGAAGTATGACTAGGAATAAAACAATGCCGCCTCCTACAGTAACAGCTAGTCCTAAGGTTCTGGTGTCGCTTATAACCGCACTTATCGCTACAAAAGAAAAATATTCTTATTATTTCTTTATTTATTTATTATTATGCGACTATATGGTTAGTGTTAACTTACGTTGGCAATATGGTTGTTCTCCTGACCATTGAGCGTCGTCCAAACATTTCCTCATGTAAGGACCTATTCTTTGGAAATGAGGTACACAGTGGTATTCCGCAGCACTATTGTATGTCGTAGTGTCATTCATTATTATGACTCTACCATTTTCAATTGGACCTGGATGCTTACAGTCTACCACTAGATTTTAAAAATAATATCGTAAATATTATTGAATAGATTGTTGTTTTTATAATTATAATAATTATTTACTTTGACACGTTGGTGGTCTCCCGCTCCACGATCCTTTTGGCAAACAATATCTCGTAGTGTTGTCTATCGTGAAATATCCTCGTGGACACGTGTATTCCGCTAATCCTCCGACAGTTCTCGACGCCACCCTGACCGTTAGACTGTTTTCGCTCTTGAGCTCGTCACAATTTATTTCTTCATAAATGCGATCGAAATGTGCAAGTTTAATTCGGTGTTTTAGATTTGATAATTTATATTATAATTCATATCTTACCTTGACATTTGGGCGTTTCTGAACTCCACGTACCGTTTTCAAGACAAAGTCTTCTACCGTGTCCGTCGAGTTGGAAGTGATCGTCGCACTCATACAGAACTGCCGAACCGTAATATGTAACGTTAGATACTAAATTGAATTTTCCGTTGTCTATACTCTCAGGAGTTCCACAATCAACGTCTAAAAAAAAATCGAATTAACAATTTTTGCTTAATACACCTATTATTATTATTGATAAATTATCAGTGATAATAAATATATTTAAAACTTACAAACGCATTGCGGTATTACACCTGTCCACGAACCGGTATCGTCGCAATTGCTTATCGGCTCACCAACGACTTTGTATCCTCGTTCGCAGCGGTATTTGACTAGAGCGCCAATCTTGTACGTAGATGTAGATACAGCATCAGACGAAGTTCTTATTAAGGTTCGTCCGTATAAACGATCGTTACCCGTTACTGATAGTATACTGTGTTCTGGTAAAATTGGTTCCGGGCATCTTATTTCTTAAAAAATTAAAAAGCAAATTTCAAACTAAACGTCTATAGTTGATTTTTTAATCACCGTAATTCATTTTTTATGTTCCCCCTCGACGTTTTGACAATAATAATTATACTGGGTCTGTGTTACCTTCGCATTTCGGTGCAGTCCCACTCCACGCTTGATTTTCAAGACAACGTCTTATCGCTGTTCCGGTCAATCTATAGTTGTTGCTGCAACTATATTTGACCTCACTGTCGAGATGTGTGGAGTCATTAGAATAGTGTAACGTACCGTAAACTGGCGGTGTGAGTTTACCGCAATCAATGTCTGTGTACAAAAACAATATATTTTATTATTATTATAACATATGTATTATACCTAATATATAAGGTACGTGTCACGGGTATAATATGCTTAATATTATTTATCCATATGTAATGCAGTGAATTTTGCTTAATGTGACCACCGGTTAATAAAATTCTTTATTTATTGGTAACCATCGATTAATAAAATAAAATCAAACCACTTAAACCTTGACCTGTACAATATGCTGAACCACCGCAATCGACTAATCACTGATCACATTAAATGAAACTCACTGTTGTCAATAGGGACAAGATTTTTCGCATATAGCGTGTATACATAATATACTTGAGTTTAAACTCACATTGACATTCAGGCGGTGTCGTACTCCATTCGCCGTTGTTGTTGCACTGCAACGTAGTCGTGCCGATCAATTTGTGACCCGGGTCGCAGTGGTATTCGATGCTTGAATGGATATTGAAATCGTAACCGACCACGTAACCTCCAGTAGGCACTTCGGGCTCTTGACATGTGATCACTATCGGTCCAGAAAGACCGCAAACGTTTTTTTTTTTAATTAATAACTTTTTTCATAACAATTACACGGGTTATAAATTTTTATTTTATAATCTTTATACTTACGTTGGCACGTAGGTGGGTCAGCGGACCATTTTGCTTCTTTAGTACAAATCTGTCGGCGGCTGGTGTGGGGTTGAAGCCAGTAGTCTTGTTCACACGTGTATTCTACAATACTGCCGTGCGTTGTGGTACCATTTACTAGCGAAGCCAGTCCGTTTTCGATTATTTGTGGTGGTCCGCAGTCCACGAACCGGCACACCAATGGTTTTCCCGACCATTCACCTCCTAGTCCACATTTCAATTCCTGCATAGATAAATATATTGTAAAATTTTGGTAAAAACGGTATAACGTGTAACACAATTGACAATACACTGACCTGCTGTCCACCGACGGCTACGAATCCTTGATGGCAGGAATAGATGGCAACGGATCCAGCTTTACGACCCGTAACTGTTACAGCAGCTCCCTGCACTTCGGGTGGATCTCCGCACCAGTCGACTATAATCAATATTTTAATATCAAATAAAATATAATTAACTAAAATAATTGTGTGTATTTATTTAAATTGATAAACTAATTGATAAAAATAACTGCAATTAAATAAATAAATAAAAATCAATCTAATTATAATTTGTTAATTAATTACTTAATGTCTTGCCTTGTGGCATCGCCTACCATATTTATATATTATTTGTACGTACATAGACATTGTGGAGTGCGTCCGCTCCATTTTCCATCTTCAGCGCATGTCCTCTTGGCGTCGCCATTTGACAGACTGTAATTCTGGTTGCATGTATATCTGGCCGTCGATTTGAATGTCGTCATGCCGTTGTCTTCCAGGGTTATCGTGCCGTTTTCTATACTGTTCAATGGCCCACAATCGACGTCTATATATATATATTATATATGTTACCGTTGTTAAATCGTGATATATAGAATGGTTATATTTTCATCAGAATTTTCAGATGTTTTGTGTAATGGGTCACACTATTATTATACTTACATTTGCATGATGGCGCTGACCCAGTCCAAAACCCGTTAGAGCCACACGTCCTTTTGGCCGAACCCTGCGTGGCGTGTCCTTCTGGACAGATGTACTCAATCACCGATGACACCTTAAACGTATACGGGCTCGCGATCGTACTGTTCACCTTGATGTCGGGACTCCCACATGTTGTCGGTGCTATATGTAAAAACGCGTAAAAATTAATTTTTTAAAACTGTCAGTATAATAAATCTCTACGAATTGAATTAAGTTACACGTTATATGGACAAACTCACTGTATTGACAAATCCAATGTAAATAATCCAAATTACATCCCACGTCATTCCATAGCCATTCGCGGCCTCCGTCGAGCACCACGCAATTCTGTTCACCGTTATAGTTATTTGGTTGATCTTTTCCCCACGTTGGTTTCGTTATCACGTCACCTGCAGCAGGTAAATCGATAAAAATATTATTGGTATATTTACTTTCTGTTTTGATCACAAAAATATTCCTATTATAATCTATAACATGATATCTTTTTACCGTTGACCCATTTCCACGTCCTGGACGTAAGGCCAGGTTCTTTCTGTGCTCCGATCCAGATCAATTGGGTCTTGAGTCGTGATTTTCGTCGCTCAAGCTCTGCAGCCAAAAATGTAGACGATGACCCCCGGAATCCGTACACGATATCGCCGCCAGTCGCCTGACATTTTTGCCGGGCGTCGGCGAAAGACGCTCCCCGATTCACGTTAAACTCGTAACATTTATTGTCAAAAACGGCCACGTCGGTTTGCGCTGACGAACTGCCCGGTGCGCAGCGGTCAATGGAAAATTCTGTAAATAGGTCCAACATCGTAATAAAATACAGTTTTATTTAAAAACATCTTATATAACATGAGGTTGTGTTACCTTTAAAAGTTATATATTCAATTTACCCTTTTGTTAATTTACACTACATACTCGTAAACTAACCTTCAGTAGAATAAACTTCGACTTCACACAGGGACAGCGATCCTTCAACGCCTACCAATTGCAAAAATACGTACTGTCCGACAATCTGTCGCGCGCAGCTGAGGATTTTCGTTGTGCCTTCCTCTGCAAAAGTTGTATAATTAAAACATTAGATCGAATAGTTGGTTTTTATAGTTGTTGAATTCAGAAAAACTTACCGATAGTTCCTGGAAACCAAGAACACAACGGGTTTCTCTGCAATTCCGCACTGCTATTCCCGACTCTGATCTCTATGTCCTGCAAAGGCTGATGACCTGTATACACAATATATATTTTATTACTAAATATTTTAAATAAGTATAATAGTTATATTTTACCAGTATATCTAATAACAGATAAATACTACATATTATATTAAACTTCTGAATTGCTATCGATTGTCCGTGCTAAATAGAAATTGGATTAGGGAGAGGGTGAAATAAATTATAATTATTGTACATTTCGAGGCTAAATAAATAAATAAAAATACGAGTACTCAACTTCATCAGTTTAAAAAACTATATATGTATTATATTATTTATTTTTTCCAAGAATTATTGATAGTATCAAGGTTCAATGTATTAGTTGGGTAGAGTCGAATGTGTATTTTTCCCCATTATAATTATTATATTATGCTGTACCTATGTATATATATAAAGAGTACATTATAAAAAAATAATAATTAAATTGGGTGTGGTGTGCAAATGATCCACATAGTCATGTTCTTCTACTATACTGCCGTCTGGTGAAGGGCAAATATGTCCTTCGTTAGTTATATTCTGCTGGTCAGAATAGCGAACAAAAACATTTAACCGTATGAAATGTATAAAAAAAAAAAGGTCGTGGGCGATACAGCAGCAGCACGACGGCGTCAGGTTCATTATCATCATCACTCGAAACTAGTTTGTGTATAATAATATGAGGTACCATTTCAACGTCCCAATAACTATATACACTGCAGTCTCCTACACAGATTTATTTATTTTTATTGTTATTATACGTTGTTGTATATTATTCTTTTGATAACGTCACACGTCGCATTCGTATAACAACTATGAATATTATACACACCGCGTAGCTGGTAACGACTGCAACCTTCCGACGCGCGCGGTCAAAAGATCGTATCTATACGTTGTTTCGGATTTAAACCGCAATTAGGTCTTGGGTACGCGTCGTCGTCGAAACTCGGACTCGGGTCCTTGGGTTTTTGACATGCGTATATAGATCGAAATCAGCCGACACATTTCGTTTATCGTGTCTATTGAATTTTGCGTTTGAATGAATGACACGCAATACGTATATGATAAACGATATAGTAGTAATAATAGTCATAATGAACTTGCGTGTGTTTTATATTATTTTTATTATGTCCGCAGACCGAAGTCTCAAAGACTGCCATTAGCGCTGCCGCGGCCGGCATCGCAGGATTATGCTTTGTGGGATACTGCATCTACTTCGACCGGAAACGTCGCAGTGATCCGCACTTCAAGTCGAATCTACGCAAGAAGCGGCTGCTGGCGAAAGAACACGAGCTCGCGGCCCGAGCAGCCAAGTCGGCGTTCCCAGACTTTACCGACCAACAGGCTGTCCAGCGGTTCTTCTTGCAGGAGGTGCAAATGGGTGAGTCGTACTTGGAACAAGGAGACGCAGTCCGAGGTGTTGAGCACTTGGCCAACGCGGTAGTGGTGTGCGGCCAGCCCACCGAGCTGCTCAACGTTCTACAGCGCACGCTGCCCGATCCCGTATTCGAAATGCTCATTAAGAAGCTGCCGGAATTGGGCAAGAACCTGATGCGCCGACAGCCGCCACAGCAGCAGCCGAAACAACCGTCGTCGTCGTTCGGCGGCCCGGTCATCAGCGAGCTGGACGTGTCCGACGTCGAATAGTGTTTTTTTTTTTTTTTTTTTTGTCGATTATTATTTTCTAATGTCGTTTCGTCGTTACGATGATAATATTATTATATTATTATACTGTAATGCGCGTATGCAGTGTACAATAATATTGTATAGAGACCGCCACCACACTGCCTCCCCACACCATCACAACTCCACCCTGCGCGTTTTCGTGTAATATTGTAATATAATTATTATTTTTTTTTTTTTCAATAAGTAATACATTTTTTAGACACTTTAAAAATATAGACTGTCGCTGTAGAAAAAAATATTTTATTTATAAATGACGACGACGACTGTGCAGTGGTATTATACACGATAAATAATAATAGTAATAATATAATAATAATAAAGTAAGTCTTTTTAGGCCGAAATCAATCGGTCGCTCGTCGTGAATATAGTTCCATCGTCTTCGAGGGCGATGGCGGTAGCGATTTAAGCACTATTTTAGGAGGGACGGATTTCGGGTAATCGTATTTTTATTATTCATAACGTACAAATTAAAATAATGTATAAAATCGTATGTCGTCGTTTACTAATTACTGACCCTGAAATTATTATCATTCACGATGTCCCGTTACAAACATAATATAATTATATCAAATAAAAATATTCACGATAAACAGCGTCTTATTGTTATTACACTGTTATAATGTTATTATTAATTTTTTTTTTATTACGAATACGTGGCTAACTTAGAAGTTAAAACGTTTTACCCTATATAATATATAGGTAAAAAAAAAATTAAATAAAAATATATATTATAGTTATAGCCCGTGCACGGGTTAGGTAGTATAGATGTGAAATGAATTCGGACGGTTATTTTTTTATTAGATTCGCTCGTCCACGAGCTGTTGTTTATATTTTGATTGAAACATATTAAAAGCAATAATAATATTATATTATACGCCATTTTTTTGTAATTTAAATAAAAATTTACATGAAATTACATTGTTTTTTTTTTATAATCTTGTCCGATACATTTACTTGAAATATAAATTATTAGTTGGATTATATTATTAGTCTAAGGCTGGTGGTATATTTCAAATTTAGAGGTACTAGAGTCTGGTGTTTCTGCCAGTATCAACAATAATGTTGGTTGTATAATGGTAGTTTGGTAATTACGGTAAGTACCGAAAATAACGCCTAAGTATAATATGTAAAATATGTTATAATAACTGAAATAATCTAAATAAAGTATTTGAATTGGTCCATTAAAAAAAAAAAAAAAATTGATTATTATTAAAAATCCTATATTCTATCTATACTATATGATGTAGGTAATATTTGTATAAAAATAACATTTACGAGCATCATTTTTATAAATGATAAGTAATGTTAATCTAGTACATTCAATAAAAACTCTTAAGATATCGATAAATGCAATATAAAAAAAATCAGGCAAGTGGGTACCGCTCTGCTGTACATTAGGTGCCGTGTGGATCACTATTATATATTATAGGAGGGTTAAATTTGAATCCAATGATAATTATCTTTGTATACGAAAAACGATTCTGAACGAAGATGATTTGTCAGCCTAGGATATAATTTTCAGTGGTTGGTGAAAAAGGTGATTTATGTTTTAAGGAATACATCAAAATTTAAGTTTTTTTATAATTATTGTTAGCTAAACTTATGGAAAATCTTGTATTAAATTTTCAACTCATAGCTACTTATACAAAAAATTTGATGAAATATCCTACAAAATAATTTGCAAATATTCAGGAATTTGACGAATTTTTGTCAATATTTGAACTTCAAATGCTAAAAAAAAAAATTGTGCCTATGTATTCTTAAAATTTTTTAATCACTATAAGAATAACTTATGAGGAACATTGTATTAAATTTTCAAGTATTTTGATGGGGCCAAAAAAATTAAATCGACACTTCAAAAAAAAAAAAAATTTCAGAAAAATTGAAAATTTCAGTTGTCTATAAATAGCTCAAAAAAAGTCAAAATATTTTGAAAATAACGTAAAGAAAACGCCAATCTTAATAACTGGTGGAATTTTCAAGTATCTACGACTTATAGTTTTTGAATAATAACAAATATTTAAAATCGTTTGGGAGAAATCGTTATCGTTACGCTATTTTCTAAAAATTTAAAATTCAAACGCACTTAAAATTTTTCCTATAATGATGCTACGAGTTTTCTCTATAACTACTCGAAGGAAAACTTAGTGTTGTGTTTTTAATCCTTAGTTATAAACACAATAATTTTTATGATTTTTCGACTTCAAAATTACTTGCAAATGTTCACGTTTTCGACAGATTTCGTAAAAATTTGAACTACTAACACTTATAAAAAAAACTTGTGACTAACGATAAACCTAACTTTTTGGTCATCCAAAATTTTTTTATCGACACTTAAAAAAAAATTTCTCAAAAAAATCAAAAATTTCAGTGGTCTATAAATAACTCAAAAAAGTCGAAAATGTATCGAATGTGTATCGATAATGTGTAATTGAAAGTGAAAATTAAATTGTATGTAGATAATACTGACATAAACATTTGGTGAAAATTTCAAGTATATACAGTGATTAGTTTTTGAAGTACAACCATATAAAAAAATCGATTTTGTCGAAAACTGGTTTTGCGTAAAAACTCCCGTTTTTCCTTAATTTTTTTTTTTGTTTTTCCCAGCGTTTTTGAAAACTATTGGGAAATTCAAAAAATGACCTCCCAATGCACCAACTAGATTCATTTTGCTATCGGAAACCACCCCCATAGTTTGAAATTAAAGCATTATTTCGACTCTTTCTCGTGTACACAGACAAAAAAAAAACACATAACATTGTAGAATCAATACATTCATCGCTTCGCTCAGAATCTAAAAAACACCCTATAAATCTCGAAAAATGTTTTACAAAGTACAAATTAAGTATAAAATTTCACTGTTAAATAATTAAAAAAATATAAGAAATATCATGTGCAAAATATTCAGAAGAAAAAAATAAAAAAGGTTCATAAAATGTCTATGAAAAATTTTAATTGACATTAATTATTTAAAATATCGAAAAGAGTAATAAAAAATGACATCATCAATCAAAATAGATAAAATCGCCAAAAAAAACTTTCCAAATCGTATTTATTTATGTCTAATTGAAACCGTTGTTTAAGAAATTATATGTGGTAAACGAAAAATAATGCAATTTTTATAGCTCTATTATAGTAATATACCTACTCACATATTATTATACTTGTATATTTTATTATACGTACCTAGTATCTATTTGTAAATGTAAAAACCACATTATTAACATATTCTTACTTAAATTTTATATACCTACTGATTTTTCTTTTCTTTTTTTTTTTTTTGAGTTGTGGGGTGGAAGTTGCTAACCCAACATAGATTACCTATGGGCTATAACAGTATAACGTAGTACCTATCAAAATAACGAATCTTCAAAAAATTCAACAATGTGCGAATGCTAATTGCGCAGCTCTATCATTGTTATGTGTAGTTGAAATTTAAAAAGTACATTTAGAATCTTCAACGGGGTTAATAATTTACAAAACGTGTTTTTTGCTTCACCCGATGTGTAATATTATTTACATATTACTCACCGCAACATCCTCTGGTCGTGATGGATACCGCCCGGACCGGGTACGGTTGCAACAAGTCGACCGACCACCACGGCGACGGTTCCTTGAGCGTTTCCGTACACCTTCGGCCGTCGTGCACCGTTGTCGGATCGCCGTCGTTGGCGTTTCCTGGACTTCCGCCCCTGGCCGTTGTGGACTGGTTAGTGGGTTTGTGCACAGCCACGTTTGTTCCTGCGTATTCGAAAACGGACGTGTTGTAAGTATATGTATATAAATAATAATAATTATATATATTATTAGGACGAGCGTCGGGTCATATTATGTATCAATGTTCCAATTATTATTATTTTTTTTTTCGAATACAATTCATACATGAATATTAATTATTGCACTACACTAAAGATCCACTTCAATCATTGGCTTATATTACTATTTGTTGTAAACAACATTTAAATTGTCATTGTTTTCGCGATTTTTAATGAGTTTAAGACAGTGATCAATTTTTTGATATCTTATTATTTAAGATATTATATTATTTATTGAGATATCTTAAAAGTCGAATCACTAAGCTTCCGTAAATTGTATTGTAAGGCAAAATGGGGGGGAAACAATATTTGCACACTATATACGTAGCTAAACGATGGTCGAAAAGTTCATTCGTCTGTTAGAACCCTCGTCGGTTCCTCCTACAAACTGTTACGAAATATTAAACACAACAAAATATCGACCTAGTTAAATATGTAACTACTAACTATACAGTCGATATTATTATACCGTGGTTATGTAAACTATTATAACTGTTGTTTACTGCGGGCTTTACAATTAAAACGTAATAATTTATACTTCTCACGAGACGTAATTGTTATTATAAATTAAAACGTTTGCTTAATCTGTACTATATAGACTATACTAGACAAATAATTAATATTTAACAGTCGAGTGCATTTATTTTCTATATAAAAAAATATGAATATGATGTAATTTGAACAATATTGTTGCCTGTTATTTAAGTAGGTAGGTAAATGAATATTATCTACTTTACAGAAATTTAATAAATTGATCACTGATCAATGATCACGATGAAAAAAAAAATTAAATTAAATTACAGAGTCTTACTGCTTTGAGCTTTCTTAGTTTATAATTCTTCTAAGACGTTAAAATTAGACTAAAATGTTGTATTCTTAGAAATTCTAAGAAAATTGAGACCAATACGTGGTGACTACTGTAATTTAATAATGCCTATACTTCAGAGTACTTATAAATTCATACAATGAAATTATTCTTGGAATTTATTCGTCACGAAACGGACAAACAAAAAAAGGAATTTTTTTGGGTGTAGAACAATATTTTTAAATTTTGGCCTGATCTACGAGTAAAGTGTGAATATCTGTTCTAGTTTCACACATAATAATATTATGCAGATAAGATAGATAGGTAGGTACGTTCAACATAATCTTAATATTGCTACATTAGTATAAATATTGTACTCGTAGAAATCTGTAGAAAAGATCGTTTACCTATCGTATTTAATAGGCGTGGGAACCTAATGGGAAAATTGAACGTAGAATATAGGTAAACCAATAAACTTAACATTCTTTAAAAAAAATTCTAAATGCGAATTTAGTTGGCAGAAGATGTACCTATGTTTGCAGTATAAATTGCGCCTACTATATACATAATAATAATATATATTATAATGTTTAGCGAATTAATATGACGTATATGATAATAATACACGCATATTGCGTACGTAGGTAAACATAGTCGTTTCGTAATGGAGAGAATACGTGTATCTATGAATGTGAATGTCTGATAGATATTATATTGTGCTCTGAGATTGTATGTATTATAACAAAACTTTTTTTTTTTTTGGGAAAAAAACATTTCCCGGTCGATTTTTGTACCACTCGCCGTACACGCGGGCGGCTATACGTATCAGGAAGAAAAAAAAACTTATAACATTAATTAATACGATAACCTACAAACGCCGAGTAGGTCAGTATTATAGGTATAGAGTATTATATGTTATACAAGTTATGGTACATAAAAACGGGAGACGTCCAGGGAGCGGCGAGTCCGATTCCAATTACATAGTATAACAGAGTAAAATAGAATGATTTATTCCCAACACTCACTTTCAATAATATAAATATTAAAATATTATATCATATTATTATAGCTGTATAATAATCTAACTTCGCTCGGGAAAAAATGAAAAAAAAAACATAAAATAGGGCATATAATATGTATAAGAAAAACTAAAAAATGTCCAGAATTTTTGCTCATCCGTGTATTATATTATTGTGCTTAACTAATGAATAAAAAAAAATCTAGCATAATACTTACTACGTTAAAATATCAAGTTAACAATTATTTTATTATTAAAGATAAAACCATGTGTCGATATTGGAGTTTTATGATAGTAATTACTTCTAGGTAACTTCTAGGTACTTAAAGTATAAGTCTATAACCTTTATGAATTTATGTGTATTTCAAATTTGAATTACGACAAAGACTTCTAATTTATGTCAAAATTATATATATAACAGATACTATTATTATTATTCGTTTCTATTCAAACTTAACTTACCACAAAACGGCAAATCTCCAGTCCAGGCGCCATTTGAGGAACAAGTTATCGATTCGGACCTGTAAAATTATAGGAAATTAAAACTTCGAAGTACAATAGTTCTACATTTTTTTTGTTAATGCAATTTTTTGACACACATGTTTTAATTAAAAATAAAAATTGCTGCTTATTTTCTTGCCCGTCAGTTGTCCGCTATTACTATATATTTCAAAATATCTATGAAAATATTTTACGTTTCTGAATATAAAAATTAAATAATTTAAATAGGTATAGGTATAGTTGTTAAAAATTATAAATTGTTGTCGTATATTTTAACTTAAAAACACAATCTTTTTTGTTTAAAAAAAATCACCTTGCAATTCGTCAAACAATAATGCATTATGCTGTGTTAGTAAAAAAAAAAAAATATGTGTCAATAATATTTACCCGAAAAGTCTGTAACCGTCGTCACAAACGAACGTGGCCTTAGCCCCGTCCCGGACCAGTTTGGCGTTGACGGGCACGGGAGGATGACCGCAAACATTATCTGAACAAAACAAAAGACAAAAAAAAAATTAGAAAATAAAGACTTTGTTAATTTTCATATTGTTATACGCTTGTAAAGATATTGTTCACAGGTAATAATGACATGATATACTTAATACAAAATATATATTATATATACATATTATAGTTGCAGCAGATATTTGGTACACTTAATCTACTTTATTCTACTTTCTCGAGGCGATGACCGTCGAAGTAATTATTACATTTTTATGTGTGTGTGTGGTTTAATCCCGAGCGCGTTTTTTTGTTGTTTTTTTGGAATTTCATACGAGAAAAAAATTCTAGTCGCTAGAAAACACGCCATACATATAATATTATAACACACTTAGAAACACTGCGAATTGACGAGCGAATGTGTATTATATTATACGTATCGTATTGTATATACTGTGCGTGTGAAATTGTTATGATTTTATAATCCCGTAATTGCATATGAATACGGTTTTCATATTAAATTATTATTATTGTATTAAATACGTATCGCGTTGCAACCCACATTTTCCGATCGGCGCATATCACGATATTAATTTAATGTAATATACCTATGTTATGATCGAATAATATGCTCGTAAATCTGTACGCAAAAGCAAACACATTATACCTATGAAATCATTGACACCTCACATAGCGATATTTTATTAAAATTGACACTGAAAAATAATATTCATGTGCATAATAATATTTTATAGTACATATAGGTGATCGAATTTCGCAATGAGTCGATATGCGATAGCGATGATTATAAAAATATAACGTGCGTGTACTTATACTGTAGGTACTTGGTAAATTCAATATTTCCGCACGATCTTATAACGGTACATTTCTTCATCGTCAGGGTACCTGTGTGTCGTGTGTACCTATATATATATAAGTACACTTGTATACGACCTACTCACTCACGTACTTCAATATATTTAATCGTGACAGTATAATATTCATGTAAATGTATGCCGAAAACAACGGATTTTCAACTCTCTAAGAACATTCATATTTCAGGAAATAATACTATATTTATAGGCACCTATAACTACTCGATATTATATTAACATTATTATTTATTATTTTATTAGTCTCAAACCATATTCTTAAATACTCTATTGGAAGTTTATAAGGGTGCAGGGTAGGTGGTTTTTTGTTTTAACGATATTGTGTTTAAACGGCTACCTGATACACGTCAAAATTTCACTATAATACCATACACCACGAAAGTTCGCTCGGGAACGATACAAAATATGACTCATTCTGTTTTCACACAGATATTAATTACTTCCTTCTGTATCATATAAAATATTTTTCTAAGTGCGCAAAATAATGTTTAAAAAATGTAGAAAAGAAATTCTTATTCACCAAATAATCAATGTTATACTGCAGGCCAAGTATTTGTACCAAATAAGTATTTTATAAGTAAGTTGTTATATACTCCTACCTAGTTAAATTGTTTTTTAAAAAAATGTGTAAAAAACTTAGTTTCTCTTACTAAGCGCGTCTGAGCTTTGGAACTACCAGATACTAACTAAGTGTTTATAAGGAGAATCTTCATGTTTTTGTTATTTTTTTTTGGTTAATATTTTAAAAAGGCAATTTTTTACAGTTCGAATATTTTGGCATTTTCCAATAATTTGAAGCCACATATGTCCAGATTACTTTTAGCCGAGATATAGACGTGATATTATGAGAATATAGTATAATGATTAAGTTGCTATGATGTTTATCGGTGATGAGTGCAGTATAGGGTTCTATAAGCGCATACGGAATATATCACCGCCAGTTAAGTGTGTATGTACGAATTAAGTATATCTTTTAGAGGTAGAGTTATAATCTATCCCAAAGGGTTATTTGACAAGTTTGCGTTTAAATTTGTCAGATAATTCAGATTTTCAATACTCATAAACCCCGCTGTGAGTGGAGGTCACTAATTGTCAGTACCAACGCTTAACGCCGAGTCGCCACCGGGTACCTGTATTATAATATATCTATTGTACGTCGCATAAACAATACGACATTATATTGAATGATAATAGACTTATATTGTTGCGACTAATAATCTTGAAGACAACGATTTAATTTTTTCAAGCTGGGCAGAAAGCGTTTAAATCTGAAGCACGTTTTGTATAATAAAAATATATAATCTACGACAATTAACCGCGCGCTGCACCATAACAGTAGGCAGGTAGGTACCTATAATACTTCATATTATGATTAGATGATGTTGTACGTACGTTGTCACGTCTTTATGATATTATAATGCACACTGCCGAGGAGTCTGCCATTGTAAATTTGTATCTCTATACATTTAACAATTTCATGCATATAATAATAACATAATCGTCGACGTTAGTGTATACTATAGTAAGTACCTATTTATTATATTTTTCGGTAGTAATTATATTGTCGTATGGACGATTTTCAGCTTGTACATAATTTGTGTATTTAATTTTTTAGATTTAATTATGAATTTTATTATGATCATAAACTATAGTCGCCGATAACACTTCACTTTGTAAAGATCGATTTTTGAAATCGGCCATTAGAAAACATTATGGTACTTTCTACATATTTTATAGGTCGTATTTTTTATAAGAGTGCGTAGGATTTATTTGTTTATCTAATACAACGTGTAAATCGCATCAATCATATTATTTTTATTATTAAATATTTCGCAATTAATTGTTATGGTACTATATAATATAGGTATCAGGTAGATTATTTTAGCGGTTAGCACACGTATAATAGTTTATAAATATTTTAGAGTACCTGTGGAATTAAAAATGAATAATAATAATAACTCAATTATTGAAACAACAATTAATATATATTGTATTATCGTTTTTAATCACTTTTGTACAAAACTATCGATACAATACGACAATATTATGTATTGTCATTCCAGTACATTATGAATTATATGTCCGTCTCATTGCCGACCGCAAAACCACCGTCGAGCGTTGAAAATAATGAATTTCTATTGTTTCTATATACTATATGTATGTAAAATAACAATAATATACGAAAAAATATAAGAAAAGTGAAAATTTTCGTCCTTATTTTTAATCGGATTTAAACGGATAAAACGTATTAACCGTCGCTCGGCTTATTATAATATTGACCCCACCACGTCTGTCGAGTAACGAACTATGAGTACCTTACTCGTACAACAAATTGCACGATATTATATATGTGTATGCATATACCTATAAACGCGTTTATATTTTATGGTTGTCGCGCGGGCGTAAAAAATACGTATAATATGTATACGAATATTATAATTATTAAACCTGCAATATTATATTATATTCGGTTGCTATACGTCATCGTCTTGGCACACGTTCTGACGATTTCAATACCTTAAATATGTTTTAATATGTACCTACACCATTGTCCCCAATGTCCTAAAGAGTTCAAAGGATGAAAAATATTAAAAAAATATTATAAAAGATTGACGTTCCGGCCGTTCCGTGAAGATTTAAAATGGTTTCGATTAGGTATCTAATAATATATTTCTCGTAATGGTATTGAAAGTATTTATTGTTTTTTTTACCAGTAGACAAGGTTATTAAAAAAAAATTCGAATGATTTCGACGGAAAAATATATTAATACATATTATAATATATAGATTTGTTAAGTTTAGTTAGAGTTTTCGCGATTATTATTTAATTATTTAAATAAATATAATATAATAAATAATAGTAACACATACTTTAATTTAATTGTGTGCGTTTGAGTCAAAGGATATTATATTATTCCAGATTTTTTGATACTTTTTACGCGGAGACAAACACTGAAAACTGGAAGAAATCTCGTACAAATGTATGATTAACCGATATTATGCTATGAACTCTATCGTTGTTTCACCCAAGTTAGTATAATGTTAGTATACACCTAGCTCACGACTAATGTTCGCGGGCATTCTTATCGCGATCGCCTATTTTCCCATCGATCGCTTATATAGTCGTGCGCATATAAGATACGTCCAACATATAATTTAATAATAATAATTGAATTACGGAAATCAATCCAATTTACAAGATATTATATAGGTATTAGGTACATTAAACATTTACACGCAAGCATGTAATTAAAATAATGGTACCTAATACATGCAGTTTTTAATAAAAATTATTATTAAGTATATTAGATGTTATAGGCCAAGGACTGTGCGCAGGGTTTCTCCGTGGATGGGGCTATGAAAAAAATATTATTATACTCAAATTAATTTTTAAGTATATTATGAATAGTGTTTGTTAATTATATATAGTTTTTCGATTATAGGTACCATTGATTATACATTATACCTACTTCAGAAGTCTTATACAGAAGTAAATTTCTTTTTAATTTGATAAAAGTAATATCTTTTAATGACATGCATACACAAAAGTAATTGGAGGGGGGTTAAACATCTTACAACCATCCCCCTTGAACACGAACCTGTTTTAGGTAAGTACTACGGTTATCAATACTCAAGTAGATAACCGTAGAAAGTACCTACAACTGTCGTATTCATCTATGGAATATGCACTACATCAAATCAAGTGTGCGTGAAACGGGTGCTCGAACCAGTTGTATTGGCACCTATAGTACATAGTATAATAATACGATCATATAAATTATTCGAAACGGTCATCAACGTCGCGATTCGTTTTATCACAAAGTATTTATTCTGTAGTTTTATAGTTATTTAATTACTAAATAAATAACGATAGTATTTATAAGTATATATATTACATTTTTATTATATACAATATTTCGAATAGAGCTACGCCGCGTGTGGGAAGTCTCGATTATATATTCTACAGTAAACGTTTGAGAAAAGTAATAGATACATATATTATTATTAAACATAATAATGTATAAACGGAAGATCCATATTTCATCTGTCACAATATATTTTTTTGATTGATTTTCTTGTTGTTTTTCGATAATAGTTTAACAATAAAGAACTTTTATACATTATAAATAAAGACAATATAAATTTGTCTCTAAATAGGAATAAACAGTACACATATAAATGCGTACAATGCAGTTTTAATTTATATGTTCCCTATATTTATAAATGACAATTTTTAGAAAATTATTTTCTTATAAAAACAGAATTCCTGTGAAAATATAAATACACTAAATCGATGTATGTATCTATTTTTTCATGAATCTTGGTTAGTTTTTGGTATATTATATTTTTCTATTAACCACATGGTATAGTAAATAAATAATACAGATATTCGATAATATTAGTTATTATGAAATATATAAACTACCTATTTTGTAGTTATATAGCGACCATTAAATTACACGTATAAGCACTTAAAATTTTCATGCGTGGAATATAATATACCGTCTGCTGCGTTCTTGTCATTTTGCGTTACACAAAAGTATTTAATTTAATAATAATATAATCCTATAATATCCCTGAACGATCGCCTACAGCGATAAGTACAACAGTTAAAACCGTTCAATTCGAACATTGTGTTATTACCTATACAATAACTCAATTATATACCTATATAATGTATGGCTATATATTGATACAACAATATTGTTTAATCGTCAATAAAAATAGATGATAGATTTTGACATTGATATATTATGTATATTTTAATCAACCAAATAAATCGATTAAGCACGTGTTTGGTATGATTGTACCTATGCAATTTCAAAATAAAAAACGGTCAAGATTATAAATCCAAAATTCAGTAAAACTTTACTGGGCGTTTCCCCCTTAAAAACGTTTTGCCGAGTTAAAATCTATAAAATATAATATACGATTTACATATTATATAGGCGCTTAGATTGTGTTATACACGCGTACGACTGTTTTGTAATCAAGTACCTATATGGTGTGACGAAAATGCGTATATGCTGCACTAATGCATTGCGCACAATGACGTGTATAAACGTAGAGTTTTTTTTTCTCAAAGTTCCACTGAACTGGTCACCGTATAACGAAATCGGATATTTTAGGAAAATCTTCGATTACAATCAAGTGTTATAATATTAATGATAAGTAATAACATATTATACGTTCAAATAGTAAACGCCCTATGCATAAATGACGAAACAAAAAAAAAATTATAACAATTTACAATATTATACGATATAAGTATTATGTTCTCACATTCGATCACGTAAAATGTTACAGCTCATTATTCCAAACTCCTACCCGGAGTCTTACCTCAGTTACTCGAACTTTGTCTGAGACCCCTCGTATACCTACTTGAGACTATTCACACACACACGTACTCACGGAAAAAGTAGCTTTGTAATGTTCTTTGCGAGGACTGCTTTCCCTTAAGTCTATTCCGCGAGTTCCAACTCTGCGCAGGCGCACGATGGCGTCGCTGCGACGAGAAACGGTCGACGAAAGTCTGTTCAAAAACATAATATATGAATACACCGGAGATATCGATTTGTTACATTTCGTAATACCTATACGATATCGAACAAAATTTTCTATCGAAATGCCGTCGAGCGGGTTTTGTAGTGTTAGAAAAATTACTTTCTTCGCAGTCATTGGACAAAGATATAAACGACCGATTGTTACAATTACCTATTTCACTACATTTATCAATACTTATAACACCGCTGTATTATTAATTAGTAAACAGTCCAAAACTTGGAACTGTATGCATTTACATATTCCATTATAAAATAATAAAAAATAAGTTGATTCGATATAGATTTATTTTAAAATTTTTTGGTTTTAAATTTTAATTATTATAGTACCTACATATTTATTTTTACATATTTGTGCATTTTTTTTTTCAATCAACGATTATTTCCTTATAATGGTTAATTTGGCATATTTTAATTTTTTTTACACATTTTGAATAATTTATGAGAAAATCATCAAATCATTTAAAATAAAATAGTGTATACCTATACAGAAGCTATTAAAATACTACTTACACAATTATACCCGCGGATATTAAATCACTTATTTTAGTCTTAATTTCTTTTATCTTCAGTTTTAATTATAAAAAATCGTCATTTACGACTTGAGCAATATACGAGTGATATAACTGTCACTAATATACATATTTTTTAAGTTTATTATAATTACTAATTAGGTATATAAATAAACTATGTTACTTGGTAAGTACTGAGTTTTTCAGGTGAATATATGATTAAATGATTTAGGTATCTCATATAATTTATCGTCATTTTTGTATAATCATAAACAAATACGTGTTTTACACTGCAGAAACGTGTTTCGCAATAATTCCTCATACGAAATTGCGAACTGCTGCAAATTGTTAATTGTTACTTTATACTTAAAACATAACAGTATGTAATACATTATTTCTATTGTTCTCACAATCTCACTGCAAGTATATTATATTACTATGAATATGTGTACCAATACAAATATATAGGTACACACACTATTTTTTACGCGTGTCGGACTGTCGGTATTCCAAAACTTCACAAACTGCCGCGTTGTGAACAAGCAATAACTATATGTGGCATTGAAAATCAAACGGTGTTTTTTTAGTGTAATAATTAAAACAGATAATTTCAGTGTTTGTTTTAAATTTTAACAACCTCATTATTATACATAGTATGCAGTGACCTATAAATACGATAATATCATGCACTAGGACGAACATGCCCAAACACAGTTTACACATACATTAATATTTTTACTTCGTTGTGTCTAAATTTGTATTTCACAGTTTTATTTCATCCAACAACCATCGTGTTACGATTCTCTTTAAAAAGTACATTGTATAATATGAATCTAAATTATGAAATATTGTTAAAATATTATTATAATAAATGTATTATAATGCTATAGAGAAATATTATAATATCATATAGGTAACTTAAAAATTTTAATAATTTGTTGTACCCTTATTAGAAATTAGCTCATTATATCGATTGATTACGTTCAGTGTTTTATACTAAAATAATATATAACTGCAGTAGTCGTAGTAATAAAAAAGGCCTATCATACACCCTCATTTGCCTCATTAAAATAATCCTATATAATGCGCCACTTAACAACTCAAAGCGCTATTTTAGAGTTTTATCATTAATACTATATAATATATATTATATTTGCGCGATAAACGGGTCCATTTTCCCCTTATATTTGAATGTCATATTGTTTTCGTTTCAATGTTGTTATCCATCACGACATCATTTATATATATTCAATGATAATTTGTATTTTATTATATCCCGCATTCGAATACTGCAACGGTTCGCGCAAGGCCACCTACAGCAGGCTTTGTGTTTCTCCTGAAAAAAGAACATTTTACCACTCTAAACCGTTCTAAATTCGTTTTAAATATAGCTACATACAAGCTCACGGTGACGGTATAGATACTCTCGCTTATATATACCAGTAACGTATGATTATTATCTCCATAAACGTAGTTATAATATCCAACGTTCGCGTTTAAAATCGGACCATATATATATATTTATTATATTGTTTAAAAGCAATATATTATGTCGTTTTTTTCGTCTGCAGTAAAATTGTATAGGTCGTTAAACGTCATATATTACTGGCATTATACTGCTGTCTATGAAACCGCGACAAACCGGACAATATAGAAATTCGCCGAAAAAAAA